>JAKSZT010054341.1:16948158-16985359 GCA_026826555.1 Tolypeutes matacus | reverse complement strand
AAATTACACCCAAAGAAAGTTGAATAAAAATGTAAATATAAGAGCAGAAATCAATAAAATATAAAATGGAAAAAATAGCAAATCAAGGAAAAGATCAATAAAAATGATATATATATTTTTTAGCTAGACTGATAGGGATAAAAAGGGAGAAGGCACAAATGACCAATATCAGGAATGAGAGTGGTGTCATTGCTACATATTTTACAGATATTAAAAGGATGATAAGGGAACAATGGCAGAACAATTTTATGCCATAAATTCTACAAGTTAGATGAACTAAACAATTCCTTGAAAGTCACAAATGACAAAAGCTCACTCAAGAAGAAGTAGATAACCTGAGTAGTACTATATGTATTGAAGAAATTTAATCTGTAGTTAAAATTCTTCTCACAAAGAAAACTCCAGGCCCAAATTACTTCACTGGTGAATTTCACCCAACACTTAAGGAAGAAATAATACCAATTCTACACAAACTCTTACAGCACATTGGAAAAATTGAGACTGCTTCTCAACTCATTCTGTGAGGGTAGCATTACCTTGACACCCAAACCAAAGACATTACAAGAAAAGAAAACTACAGGCCAATATCCCTCATGAAAACAAATGCAAACATTCTAAACCAATGTTCAGCAAATTGCATCCAAGAATATATAAAAAAGATAATACATCATAAACAACTTGATTTATCACGAATGCAAGGTTGGTTTAACATTCAAAATCAATCAATGTAATTCACCTTTTAACAAATTAAAAAAAGAAACTTTATAATAATATTAGTAGACATAAAAAATTTTTTTTTTTTTTTTGACATAAAAAATTTTGACAAAATCTCTCATCCATTTCTTTTTTTTTTTTTTTTTTAAAGATTTTATTTATTTATTCATTTATCCCCCCTTTGCTGCTTGTGCTCGCTAGGTCAGCTAACCACGCCGTGCGGGCGGGCTTGCCTTCACCAGGAGGCCCCGGGAACCGAACCCGGGGCCTCCCATATGGTAAACGGGAGCCCTACTGATTGAGCCACAGCCGCTTCCCAATCCATCCATCCATTTCTGATGTGGGTAAGCTCTCAGCAAACTAGTAATATAGGGGCATTTACAAAAATTCTACACCAACATCATACTTATTGGTGAAAGACTGTTTTTCCTCTAAGATCAGGAACAAGACAAGGATGTTTGTATTCAGCACTTCTATTCAGTATCGCACTGATGATTGTAGACGTTAAAGTAAAATTATCTTTGCTGATGACATGATCATCTATGTCAGAGGTTGGCAAACATTTTGTGTAAATGGGATAGATAATAAATATTTTAGGCTCTGCAGTTTATGTGGTCTCTGTTGTAATTATTAAGCTTTGCCATGGTGGTCTCAAAACACTGTAGACAGTTTGTAACTAAATGGACGTGGCTCTATTCCAGTAAAACTTTACTTAAAAAGCAGCATCAGACCATATTTGGTCCATGGGCCTTAGTTTGCTTATCCTTGATTTATGTAGAAAATCCCTTGGAATCTACAAAAAAGCTGCTAGAACTAGTAAGTTTAGAAATGTTGCAGGATACAAGACCAATATAAAAAATCATTTTTTATTTCTATATAACAACAAACAATCTATTTACTTTCTATTACAAAATAGAAAGTAAAATAGCCCCATTTACAATTGCATAAAAATATTATTTTTTTTGAATAAATCTTACAAAGATGTGAAAGACCTCCTGTACAATAGACATTGTAGAAATTTTGTAGAGATTGAGAAACTGATTCTAAATTTCAAATTGAAATGTAAAGGACCTACACGAGCAAAAACAACTTTTAAAAAGAAGAATAAAGTTGGAGAGCTAACACTACCTGATCTCAAGACTTACTATAAAGTTTCAATAATCAGGGCAGTGTGATATTTGCTTAAAGACAGACAAATAGATCAACGGAACAGAAAAAAGATACCAGAAATACCACACACACACATATGTACAAATGATTTTTGACAAAGGTACAAAGGTGATTCAGTGGGAAAAGGATAGTCTTTTCAACCAGTGAGATACCCATATACCTAAACAAAAACAACTTCAATCTATACCTCTCACCATATACAATAATTAATTCAAAATGGATTATAAATCTAAATGTAAAACCTACAATTATGAAGTTTCTCTAAGAAAACATAGGAGAAAATATTTATGACCTTGGGCTTGGCAAAGATGTCTTAGATATAACTCCAAAAGCACTATCCATAAAAAACAAATTGATAAATTTGACTTATCAAAAAAAATTTTTTTTTTTTAAAGATTTTATTTATTTATTCATTCATTTATCCCCCCCTTGCTGCTTGTGCTCGCTGGATCAGCTAACCACGCCGTGCAGGCGGGCTTGCCTTCACCAGGAGGCCCCAGGAACTGAACCCGGGGCCTCCCATATGGTAAACGGGAGCCCTACTGATTGAGCCACAGCCGCTTCCCTGACTTATCAAAATTTAAACCTTCTGCTCTTCAAAAGACACTATTAAGAAAACCACAGACTGGGAGAAAGTATTTGCAAATCATATAGCTGTAAAAGAATTTGTATCCAGGACATAAAATCTCTCAAAATTCACCAATAAGGAAACAAACAACCCAATTAAAAAGTGGGCAAAAGATTTGAACAGACACATCACCAAAGTGTTTGTAGATGGCAAATAAGTACAAGGAAAGATGCTCAACTTCATTAGTCAGTAGGGAAATGCAATTGAAGCCTCACCTATTGTAATAGTAAAAGTAAAATATCTAGACTATATAGCAAGTGTTAACCAGGCTGTGGAAGATCTAGAACTCTCATATATGAGAGTTCATATATGAGAATGTAAAATTGGAAAACACTTTTGGAAAACAGTTTTGTGGTTTCTTAAAAATTTAAATGTACACCTACAATATGATGCAGGCTTCCCTTTCCTAGGTATTTACCCAGGACAAATGAAATCATATTTCCACACAATGACTTGTACATGGATGCACATAGCAGCTTTATTTTTAATAGCCCTAAACTGGAAATAGTCCAAGTGTCCATCAATAGGTGAATGAATAAACAATCTGTGGTATAAATAATACTCAGCAATAAAAAGGAATGAACTATCATACATGCTGCAACATAGATGAATATTAAAATCATTACGCTGTGTGAAAGAACCCAAACAAAAACTGTACATATCATATGATTTCATTTATAAAAAGTCTAGGAAATGCAAACAATTGTGTAATGACAGAATGCAGATCAGTGGTGTCCTGGAGAGGAGGGATAGAAGGGACAGATTTCAGTAGGGTATGAAGTAATGAGGAAACTTTTGAGGGTGATGGATATGTTCATTATCTTGAAGTGGTGATGGTTTCATGGGTAAAGACATATGTCAATTCTAACTAAATTGTACATATGAAATATGTATAGTTTATTGTATGTTGACTATAGTTCAATATGTTAATTTAGCTCAATAAAGCCTTCTAATGAAAAAAAGTAGCAAGAAAAAAGTAACATCAATATTCCCATAACTCAGCTTCAATAACTATCAGCATTCTGCTGTTCTAATTCAAGGAGTTTTGCTGTATAGGAGAAAAGAGAAATGGATGTACCTAGAAGGGGATATGAGATCAAGTGAGGATTTTTGTTTTTATTAAGGCAGGATAGATACAGTATATTGATGTACAGTATAATTATATGCAATTAAGGAAGAGGACAAATTGATACAAGAGTAAGAGGGACTAAAAGTCCTTGAGGGGGCAGGAAGAAAGGCTGGTACCCTGTGTGCGGGGGAGGGGTGGGCCTTGGAGAAGAGGCTAGCTCACCCATAATAGGAGAGAAGACAAAGACATGGATAGGACTTGCTTAATATGCCACGCTGAATCTTTTTTAATGATCATGATACTATAAACAATTACAACAATGGTAATAGTTAGTAGGTATCTGTGTTCATTAATAAAACAAGTCACAACAAATTCAGCTGTGCTTGTGTTTCCATGAAGTTTTCAAATAAAAAATAAATGTGTATCTTGTAGGTACAGATATCTCTATATCTTCAGCTAAGAAAAAAAAATGCTCCCAACTCTCTCTCTCTTTTTTTTTTTTTTAAGATTTATTTATTTCTCCCCCACCCCTCATTGTCTGCTTTCTGTGTCCATTTGCTTTGTGTTCCTCTGTGTCTGCTTGTCTTCTCTTTAGGCAGCACTGGGAACCGATCCCAGGACCTTCTGGAGTGGGAGAGAGGCGCTCAGTCTCCTCCACCGCCTCAGCTCCCCAGTCTTTTGCATCTCTTATCGTCTCTCCTCTGTGTCTCCTTCTGTTGCGTCATCTTGCTGCACCAGCTCTGCACGGACCAGCACTCCAGCGTGGGCCAGCTCACCAGGCGGGCCAGCTTGCCTTCACCAGGGAGTCGCGGACCTCCCACATGGTAGGTGGGAGTACAATCACTTGAGCCACATCCGCTTCCCTCTAACTCTCTTTTAAACCAGTGCTCACTGGGTTTGGATTGGAGTCATCAATTCATAAAAATGTTGGAAAGTACCTCTCTGTGTATTCAATATAAATCACATTGCTTTTCAGTGTTTGTGGTATTCTCATAAACAAAAGCCCCTGACCACTGTTCCCTTGCCAGTAGCACGCCCAGCATTACTCCCACCACCATTACTTAAACGACAAGATTAGCAGTAGCTATCATTTATCAAATGGCACTAGGCACCACTATCTCACTCAATCCTCACAATAGCCTTTTGAGGTAGATATTATTACTGCTCTTATTAGTTGTGGGAAACGTGACTTACAAAGGTTAGGTTATTGCCCAAAGTCACATCTCAGAGGTGGTAGAGCCAGAGTTCATGTGACTCCAAAGTCCTTGCTCCTGTCATACTTCCTCCCCTTATGAATGAGAAGTTTTACTGGCAATAGTATATATATGCATAGTTCCCACCAATTCTAACATTATAAAGACCACATTTTGACAATAATGAACTCCAAGAATGAAAATCATAGTTCCAATATCCTGTTGCAGCAACTGTTTTCATTTCCCTACATTTTCTTCCGATCCTTATCCATATGTACATATTTTACATAGTTGAAGAAGTTAATTTTACATTCTGCCTTTATGCTTAACGTTATGCCAGACTTTTTCCTTGCTGCTATTTAGTCTTTTAGTGTATGCATAAATATGCCATTTTGTTAATGTGCCATGATTTAGTTAATTTCCCACAATGGACAAAAGGTGTTTCCAGTTTTTCACTTTTACAGACTATGCTGCAGCAAACAATTTGACTTCACCCCCATTCTTTATAATTTTATCTTTGGACAAATTCCCAGGAGTGATATTACTGAACAAGAATTCGAACATGTTTATGTTTTTGATACTTTAAAAGAGGGTGAATTTAGGATAGTATGTATCTTTGATGAAGGCAGATAAATCTCTTAACTGGAAAGAACTGATTAACTACATGAATTATTGTTTAGGAGGACCCAAACTAAAGACAAATGGGGGTAACTGCTAATGATTTCAGGGTATTTTTCTTGAGGGAGTGCGATGATGGAAATGTTCTGAAACGAGATAGATGGTTGTACAACTTTGTGAATTTACTAAAAATGCTGAATTGTAGATATACTTTAAAAGAGTGAATTAATTAATTACTTTTTAATGGATTGGGGCACAGTGGACCTGAATGTTGCACATAGCAGTGTCTGTGCATTTGTGGGGAGGGCTGCATGAGCCCATAAGAACCCTGCTTGCCGGGTTGTGGGAGGATCAAGAGAGGAAGGCAGGTGCTCAGAAAGGAGGATGGAAGGTAAAGGGAGCCTTTGCTAAGGTCACAACTTTGCCTAGTGCTGAGCCTTGAGTGAAGCTCTTCTTTTTTTTAAATTAATTATATATTTTTAAAGACTTATTTATTTACTTTTATCCATTTTAACATCTCCCTCCCGTCCTGGTTTTGCTTTCTTTGTGTCCATTCGCTGGGCAATTCTCTGTGTCTGTTTCCTGCCCTTTCCTCTCATCCTTCTCCTCCTGTCTTCGCCGGGATTCAATCCTCAGAACCTCCAATTTGGGAAGGAGGCGTCCTACTGCCTGCGCCACCTTTGTTCCGGGTTTTTTGGCACGTCTCACCTTGGCTCTCCCTTGTGTCACTCTCTTGTTACATCATCATCTTGCTGCGTGGCTCAGCGGGGCCCGGTGGCGCACCCGCACACGGGGCCTAACGGCCCACGTGCCTTCTATATTTTTCTTTTTTTTCTTTTTACTGGGAGGTCCCAGGGATCAAACCCAGGTCCCTCTCTATGGGAGATGGATGCCCAACCATTTGAGCCACATCCGTCCCCCTGCTACATCTCTTAAGATTGACCAAAGATACCTAGAGTTATAGTCATTTCCCATACAGGATGGACAAATAATAAGCCAGCATTCTATAAACCAGACCTAGGGAGAAAACTTAGGTCTGGGGACACATGCATGGTTTCTAATATAGCGAATATTTAGCCTACCCTGATTATCACAAAGTCAGGACAGCAAGAATATTCACATTGAGTGAAGCTCTTCTAAAGGAAGAAAGACAACCTAACTTTTAAAAAATTCAGGTCAATTTCAGTTTTACCCCCATTTTGTAGGAGAGAATTTCTAAGTGTTGAAACACCTCTACTTAAAAATATATATATCATACAGTAAAATAAACTTTTTTGGGGGCATATAGTCTATGAATTTTAACATGTTTATAAGTTCATGTAACCACTGTCACAATCCGGACAAGGAACAATTATATCACCACATAAAACTCCCCATGCTGTCCCTTTGTAGTCACATCCTTCCCCAATCCCTAACTGATCTATTCTCCATTACTATAGAGGCAGCTTTGCTTTGAATAACCTTGTCTTTTATCCTCATGGAGTTTGCAAAGATTGCAGGCTTGAGAGTCAGCTAGAAATGCTGCCTTCTCCACTACTAGCTACGTGATTTGGGGAGATTAATTTAAGGAGACACGGAAGGAAAAAGAAACCTTTCCATAGAGTCTTCTCTCCTGCTTCCTGAAGATGTCTGTCTTTGCCACCTTGGTAACTTGTCCTTACTCAGCAGGTCGAGAAGAAGCAAAGGGGAGTCTTAGCTAGTGTGTTTTACAGTAGAAAGGGTAGAAAGTTACTTGGAGAAAAGAAAAAGAAATAAAGTTACTTGGTAACTGGGCCTTACTCAGCAGGTCAAGGTGAAGCAAAGGGGAGTCTGAACTAGTGTGTTTTACAGTAGAAAGGGCAGAAAGTTACTTGGAGAAAAGAAATAATGGATTTGGCAGGTGAGATGAGAAAAGCAAGAAGAAAGAGCCTCCCGTTTCATGCTGTGATCAGTAGGCCTTTGGGAAGATAAATGCTGTTTGAGGAAGATACTAAAGACATTTCTCTGGGTGTTATGAACGAAATCCTCTATGGCACTTTCAAAAATGATATAAAGATATGCTTTTAAGTTATTTTGTGATATAATTTGTTTATGTCTTCTATTTTTGATACAGACCATGAAGCAGCCCAACTTAATCCTTTTATATTATAAATTATAGCATTTATAATATGCATATACAATGTACCAGGCACTGTTCAAAGTGTCTTGTCTACATTATCTCATTTATTCCTGAAAAGACCTCTAAGAGATAGTCATTATTATTATTCCTCCATTTGACAGAAGAGGAAACCAAGATTTAGAGAGGATGAATAGCACACTCAGAGTTCCATGGCTATAGATGGACTGGAAGACACAGTCTTTCTTCTCTTTTCTGTATCGCATTGTTTCCACTCTGAGCCTTAAATTCCTTTTATGTAAAATAGAAAATAATTCCTAATTTGTGAGATTATTCTGAGGATTAAATGAGACAATTATAAACTTCCTGAAGCAATTTCTTTTTTTTTTAAAGTTTTGAATATCTGTTATTAAATTTATTTCATTCCTTTTAAACACATTATTTTGAAATGCATTCAAGCTTACAGAAATTTACAAAAATACAAACACCATATACAGAAGACTCAAACATATTCCTTTTAACCCATATACACAAATCCACCAATTTAACATTTTGCTACATCTGTATATCATTCTATCAATACATCTATCATCTATCTATCTATCTCTCTATCTCTCTACCTCTGTATGTATCCATCCACTATCTATTTCTGTATGTGTCCGTCTATCTTTTATTATTATTATTATTATTATTTTTAAAGAAGCTTTACATTACATAAATGTTACATAAAAAATATAGGGGATTCCCATCTGCCCCCTTCCCTCCCCCTCCCACACTTTCCCACATTAACAACAACCTTCATTAGTGTGGTACATTTGTTACAATTGATGAACACATTGAAGCATTGCTGCTAACCATGGACTATAGTTTACACTCTGTCCCGCACAATTTTTTAGGTTACGACAAAATATACAATGACCTGTATCCATCATTGCAATGTCATGCAGGGCAATTCCAATGTCCTGAAAATGCCCCGATGTTACACCTATTCTTCCCTCTCCCTCCCCTCTGAACCTCTGGTGGCCACTGCCTTTTTATCAATGAAAAAAGTTCTTCCATTGCTAGAATAATAAGTCTATAGTAGAATAATAATAAGTCTACTTTAGTCCATTGTTCATTCCCCAATCTTGAGGATTTGGGGATGGTGATGCTCACTCTGCTTCTAATTGAGAGGGGGCTTAGATCCCGTGGGGCAGATAGATGGAACTATCTTCCTTGCAGTTGCAGACACTCTCTGTCCCTTGGGATGGGTGTTGTCCATCATCATCTCCTTGTTAGTTGTCTGGGGTGAGTTCAATGAACTGGAGAGTAGGTGTTGATGCAGTTTTTACACTGCCTTCAAATTTTCATTATATCCATTTTGTCTCTGTAATATTATTTATTTAATACTAAAATTGGCTTACTTCTTTAGCTTGGTCCTGTCCTAAGCAATAATAGCCCTGACATTACATATTTGTTGTGCTAGTTTTATATTTCCAATATACTTTACAATAAATGCATTACAGTAAAAATTTAGGAAACATCACTTAAAATCAGGTACCACTGAGGGTCCATGTACCATGTTTGAGCAGGTAAGCACTGGGAGTCTTTGATGGGTTTTCAGCAGAGGAACGATACAGTTAGATTTACATTTAGCCAGGCTTCTCTAATAGCTAAATGGGGGTAGGTTTTTCCTATTAATTTTTTCAAAACTTCTTGACTTTTATCCTCTTTTTAAAAAAACTTTTTTTATTTATAAAAAATTCCAAGTATACAGAAAAATCGAATAATATTATACACAGCCATGTACCCATCACACAGATTCAACAATGATCAATTTAAGGACAATTTTGTTTCATCAAAATCCTTACCCTCTTCCTCCTCTACTGCATTATTTTGAAGATAATCTTAGACATCATATCACTTTAAGTATGACTATATTAGTATATGTCTCTAAAGATGATACTCTTTCTATGATTATAACCACCATGTATTATCACATCTAAAAATTTAACATTAATTCCTTAATATAATAAAATAACCAGTCATTGTTCAAGGTTTCCCCATCGTTTCATAAACATTTTTGAATTTTTTGTTTTTGTTTGTTCTTTACAATTCATTTGCATTAGGATCAAATTAATTTCCACACATTGCATTTGATTGTCTCTTCAATCTCTTCTAATCCAGGTGCCCCTTCTTCTTTTTTTTTTCTCTTTTTATTTATATTTTGAAGAAATTGAGTCATTTGTTCCGTGGAGTTTGCCACCTTCTGGAGTTTGCTGATTGAATCCTCGGGTTATCATTTAATGTATTCGTCTATACCTCTCCTTTGAGACAATATTGGTTATTAGATCTAGAGGTTCAGGACTGATCTTTAGCCAATAACACCAAACAATGCCGAGAGTCTCCCTTTTTTGTTGTTGTTAGCAGGTAATGATGATCTTTGTTTAGATCCATTAATTCATTAGACACTGCAAATAGTGGTATTCTAATTTTATCATTCCTTCATCATCTATTAACTGGAATACTACTATTAATGATAAGTTCCTATTATTAACTGTTTGGTCATACTGAGGTACAGTTTTTATAGGAAAGATAAGATAAATATTTGATTATTTCCCTTAATTTACCCTGTTTCTCAATGACACCAACATAACTCATTTGCTTTATCCCACAGTGCACACATAACAGTCTTTAATAGTATTACCAACACAACTGACAATAATATGATAGCTGAAAAAAAGTTAATATTTTTCTGTAGTTCTTTTTGCCCTTAGGGTATATAGTATTAGAGCAATACAGTCAAATTACTATATTTTAAAGTTCTTTGAAATTAAATTTTTCTCCTTGTGGTAGAGCCACCAATATGATACAAAATAAGGATAATTTATTTCATCTTGCTTTTTTTTTTTTTTAAATGACAACTAACATTTACTAAGCTCTCTTGCACATTTAATACATATTAGCTCATTTAATACTATAACAATCCCGTGAGGTATATACCTCTATTCAGTCCTAGCTACATAATTTATGGAACCCAGCACAAAATGAAAATCTGAGGCCACTTGTTCAAAAATTATTATGAATTTCAAGATGATGATGACAGAGCACTAAATCAAGTCAGGAGTCCTCCCAAGCTCAAAACCCTGTGCAAAGGGCCTCATTTAAAAACAGAATGAGAAGCTCTTGGAGCTTTTTCTGGTCCCTCACCCAACCCCTTCCTATTGTGGTATGGAGCCATTGTCGGTATCTGGTCCTGTTCCAGGGGGAGCAGAGTAAACCCTATACACATACTGGGATGGCTTTGTGTTGGTACCAGTCAATCGGGTGGAAGCCTGAAAGACTGAACTAGGAAACTAATTTCCTGCTTGCCCTCCCAAAACTTGCTATGCAGCAGAAGCAACTTGCACACAGCTAAAGCAATGTAAGATACAATTAAGTCAAAACTACCTGGGGCAGGAGGGGGGCCAAGATGGCGTTAGTGTAGGAGGGCACTCACTGCAAGCTCCCAGAGCAAGGCGGATTGTGGACGGGGTCCTGCCCGGGGGTCTGTGCTGTGCACGTGTGGAGCGAGAAGCTTGGGACATCTATCTGCGCGGATCAACGGCGTGGATGGAACAGTAGAGATTCGTGAGTTTTTTTTTTAAAGATTTTATTTATTTATTCATTTATCCCCCCCTTGCTGCTTGTGCTCACTGGGGGATTCGTGAGTTTTAAGGCTGCCGGTGGAGGTTGGCACAGACGGCTGAGCCCCGCAGTTAGAGAGAAAATATAAAATAAAATAAAACGGCCACTTGGAGCCGCGAGCAGGCGAGAAAGTTTTATTTTCTGGGGATCTGGCTGCCTGGCACCCCTTGGACCTTGTGTGAACGGAACAATCGAGCTAATCAGCACCCGGTGAACCGGAAGGGGGATTCTGGTCGGGAACGGAGCTGATTTGCCTAGCTGCCCAGGGATAAGACCCGGCCGCTGCGGAGCCAGGAAGAAGGGACACTTCCCAAAAGAGGGAGGGTTCTGTTGGAGGACAGGGAAGGGTATTTTTTATTTTTAGACATCGATCTGGCTGCCTGCACCAACCCATAGCTTTGGGGAGCAGATAAGCCGACCTGAAGCAGCATCAGGCTGAGAGCAGACGCGAATCTGCACTCAAACTGATTTACTGAGCAGCCCGGTGACGCTCAAGCTCAGCACCAGAAGGGGTGGAATCGGCTGTCTTTAGCACTCCTCACTGACTAACATCAGAGCTACAGCTAACCTGGGGAGTCTAGGAAGTGGGACGTGCTTGATTAATTTCCACGGGCCCAGCTAGGGTCCCTTCCGTAAGGGGGTTGGTCTAGAGAAGGAATTATTTTGGGTCCTGTATTTCGCTAAAAAAAAAAAATTAAAATTAAAAAAAAAAAAGTGAGAAGGTCACTTCAATAAATGAAAAATAAATTCTTTTTAATTTAGTTTAATAGCTAAAAGCTGCTTCAGGACCTGCATATAGAACCCTGCGGGGAAATTGATTGATAAACACAAGTAGGCAGGAAGGATCCACGTGGACCCTAGGGAAATCATTGACCCCCCTTAGGTCTGTTTGACTGCTTGCCTGTGTAGATCTTTGGTTTCTCTCTGTTTCTTTCTGGTCCCTTGCTTTTCTTTCCTCTTTCCTACCCCCTTTCTTTTTTCTTCTATTTTTTTTTTAATTAGTTGCTGCCAGCCTGTCGCTTCTTTGCTGGGCTTCTTTTTCAGTAATTTCCCACTCGCTGTCTATATTGATTCTGTATTACAAACTATCGCTTATCCTTCCTGCATCTTTCTGCCTTCTCTTTTCTGTTGTGTCACTTAGAGACAACATTTTTCCATAGGCCCACAACTTAAGGGTGTCAATTTCTATTCCATCTATTTTGTTTCCTTCTTCTTTTTTCTTTTTCTTTTTTTTTTATTAGTGTTAACTTTTTCCTTTCAGACCTTTCTTTACTATTTCTCTCCCTCCTCATAATTCTAGCCTTCTAAATCACTATATATATATTCCTCCATTTGTTTTCCCAGTCCATTGTAGGAACTCCATATTTTTTCCTAGTACTCTACACTGCTTACACAAGTTAAATATTCATCTCATTAAGTCTCATTTTGCCCCTCTTCTAACTTTTATCAATATTACTATTATCCTTCTGCCTTCCTTACATCTTTTGATTCCTCTGGCCCTAACCTTTTGCCTTCAAGGGAACATAGAAAGAAGCAAGGAAATAAAATAAGAAGAAAAACTGCTAAAGAGAAAACTTAACTCACACGCAGAACCAACAGCTAAATAAAATTCTAGATCATAGAGAAAAGCTAATCAACCAAACAAACCCATCAAGATAATATGATGACCAGAGGGCAACAAAAAAATACAAATGACTCTGAGAAACTGGAAAACATAGACCAGTCCAATGCATAAAATAAAAACCAGGAAGCAATGCAGAATATCGAACAACTAATCAAAGCTATCCAAACAAATATCATGGACCAACTTAAAGAACTGAAGGAAGAGATTAAGGATATAAAGAAGACACTGGGAGAACATACTGAAGAAATAGCAAACATGCCTAAAAAGGTAATGGATATGATGGTGAACAATGGCACAAGCCAAGAAATGAAAAAGACGCTGGACTCACATGGCATCAGATTTGAACAGGCAGAGGAAAGAATTAGTGATATGGAAGACAATACAGCTGAAATCAAAGAGATTGTAGAACAGATAGACAAAAAGATAGAAAAAATCCAGCATGGACTCAGGAAATTAACTGATAATACAAAATGCACAGACATATGCATTATGGGCATCCCAGAAGGAGAAGAGAAGGGAAAGGGAACAGAAGGAGTATTGAAGGAAATTATGGCTGAAAACTTCCCAACTCTATTGAGAGAGATGGATGTGCAGATCCAGGAAGCACAGCGCACCCCAAATAGTATAAATCCCAACAGGCTAGCTCCAAGACATATACTTGTCAAAATGTCCAATGCTCAAGACAAAGAGAAAATACTCAAGGCAGCAAGAGAAAAGAGAACCATCACATACAAGGGAAGCACAATAAGATTAAGTGCTGATTTCTCAGCTGAGACCATGGAGGCAAAAAGACAGTGCTACGACATAGTCAAAATACTAAAAGAAAAAAACTTCCAGCCACGAATTCTCTATCCAGCAAAATTGGCATTCAAAAATGATAGAGTTCAAAATATTCACAGATAAATAGCAATTAAGAGAGTATGTCAAGAAGAAACCAGCACTTCAAGAAATACTAGGGAAGTGGCTGTGGCTCAATAAGTAGGGCTCCTGTTTACCATATGGGAGGCCCTGGGTTCGATTCCCGGGGCCTCCTGGTGAAGGCAAGCCCGCCCGGATGGCGTGGTTAGCTGACCCAGCAAGCACAAGCAGCAAGGGGGGGGGGATAAATGAATAAATAAATAAAATCTTTAAAAAAAAAAAAAAGAAATACTAAAGGAATCTCTACAAGTTGAAAGGAAAAAACAAGGGAGAGAGAGTTGGAGGAGAGTTTAAAAACAACTGAAAAGATAAAAAGAGAAACAAAACAACATATGACATACATTAACCCAAAGAAAAAAATGGCTGAAGTAAGAAATTCGTTACGAGTAATAACACTGAATGTTAATGGATTAAATTCACCAATCAAAAGACACAGATTGGCAGAATGGATAAGAAAATATGATCCATCTATATGCTGTCTACAAGACCCACCTTCGGCCCAGGGATTCAAGGAGGCTGAAAGTGAATGGCTGGAAAACCATTTTACAAGCTAACAATAGCCAAAAAAGGGCAGGAGTAGCTATTCTAATATCAGACAAAATAGACTTTAAATGCAAAACTATTGTAAGAGACAAAGATGGACACTACATATTAGTAAAAGGAGTAATCTCTCAAGAAGAGAGAACAATCATCAACATTTATGCACCTAATCGAGGTGCCTCAAAATACGTGCGGCAAACTCTGGAAAAAGTAACAGGAGAAATAAATTCCTCTACAATTATAGCAGGGGACTTCAACACACCACTATCATCATTAGACAGAACATCTGGACAGAGAATCAATAAAGAAACTAAGGCACTCAACAATACATTAGAAGACCTGGACTTAATAGACATATACAGAACACTACACCCAAATACAGTGGGATTTACATTCTTCTCCAGTGCACATGGAACATACTCCAAAATAGACCACATGCTAGGCCACAGAACAACACTCAATGAATTCAGAAAGATTGAGATTATACAAAGTAACTTCTCTGACCACAACGGAATGAAGTTGGAAATCACTAAGGGCCAGAGAAACAGGTTAGGCACAAAGATATGGAAGTTAAACAACACACTCTTAGACAAACAGTGGGTCAAAGGGGAAATCTCAAAAGAAATCAGTAACTACCTTGAAACTAATGAAAACGACAACACAACATATCAAAACTTATGGGATGCAGCGAAAGCAGTCCTGAGAGGGAAGTTCATAGCCATAAATTCATATATAAAAAAGGAAGAAAGAGCTAAAATTGAAGACCTAGCTGCACACTTGGAGGAATTGGAAAAACAACAACAAACTAAACCTAAAGGAAGTAGAAAGAAGGAAATCACAAAGATTAGAGCAGAACTAAATGAAATAGAGAATAAGAAAGCACTGGAAACAATAAACAAAACCAAAAGTTGGTTCTTCGAGAATATCAATAAAATTGACAAACCCTTAGCCAGACTAACAAAGAAAAAGAGAGAACAGATGCAAATACATAAAATAAGGAATGAGCAAGGTGATATCACTACTGACCCCACAGAAATAAAGAGTATCATAAGAGGATACTTTGAAAAATTATATGCCAACAAGAATGACAATTTAGAGGAAATGGACAAGTTTCTAGAAACCCACAAACAGCCGACATTGATGAAAGAAGAAATAGATCTCAACAGTCCAATTACAAGTAAAGAGATAGACTCAGTCATTAAAAACCTCCCAACTAAGAAGAGTCCAGGACCAGATGGCTTCACAGCTGAATTCTACCAAACATTCCGGAAAGAGCTAATACCAATTCTACTTAAGCTCTTCCAAAAAATAGAAGTAGAAGGAATATTACCTAACTCATTCTATGATGCCAACATTACCTTGATACCAAAACAAAATAAAGATACCACAAGAAAGGAAAATTACAGACCAATTTCTCTAATGAACCTAGATGCTAAAATCCTTAACAAAATACTTGCTAATCGCATTCAACAACATATCAAAAGGATTATACACCGTGACCAAGTGGGTTTCATCCCGGGTATGCAAGGATGGTTCAATATAAGAAAATCAATCAATCAATGTAACACACCACATAAACAGATTGAAAGAAAAAAACCACATGATCATCTCTATAGATGCAGAAAAAGCATTCGACAAAATACAACACTCTTTCCTCATAAAAACTCTAGAAAAGATAGGAATAGATGGAAACTTTCTGAAAATGATAAAGGGTATATATGAAAAACCCAAAGCTAACATCATTTTCAATGGTGAAATCCTAAAAGCCTTCCCTCTGAGATCGGGAACAAGACAAGGATGCCCACTATCACCACTCCTATTTAACATTGTTTTATAAGTACTTGCACGAGCACTGAGACAAGAAAAGGACATAAAAGGCATCCAGATTGGAAAAGAAGAAGTAAAAATTTCATTATTTGCAGATGACATGATCCTATACATAGAAAGCCCTGAGAAATCTACAACAAGGCTTCTAGAACTAATAAAGGAGTTCAATAATGTTGCAGGATATAAGATCAACGCTCAAAAATCAGTAGCATTTCTGTACACCAATAACGAGCAAACTGAGGAGGAATCAGGGAAAAAATACCATTTACAATAGTAAATAAAAGAATCAAATACCTAGGAATAAATTTAATTACAGATGTAAAGAACTTATATACAGAAAACTACACAACACTGTTAAAGGAAATCAAAGAAGACTTAAATAAATGGAAAAACATTCCCTGTTCATGGTTAGGAAGACTAAATATCATCAAGATGTCTATCCTACCCAAACTAATCTACAGATTTAATGCAATCCCAATAAAAGTCAACACTATATTTTTTAAGGAACTGGAAAAACTAACCACAAAATATATTTGGAGAGGCAAGAGGCCCCGAATTGCCAAATATATATTGAAAAAGAAAAATGAAGTTGGAGGTATCACATTACCTGACTTTAAAACATACTACAAAGCTACAGTGATCAAAACTGCCGTGGTATTGGCACAAGGATAGACCTACTGACCAATGGAACCGAATTGAGAGTTCTGATATAGATCCTCGCATATACAGTCATCTGATATTTCACAAGGCCATGAAGCCCACTCAGTTGGGAGAGAATGGCCTCTTTAACAAGTGGTGCTTGGAGAACTGGATATCCATATCCAAAAGAATGAGTGTAGAATACCATCTCACACCTTATACAAAAATCAACTCAAGATGGATCAAAGATCTAAATATAAGAGCCAAAACCATAAAAACCTTGGAAGATAATGTAGGGAAGCATCTACAGGACCTTGTAATAGGAAATAGTTTCATGAACTTCACAGCCAAAGCACGAGCAGCAAGAGAAAAAATAGATAAATGGGATCTCCTCAAAATTAAAAACTTCTGCACCTCAAAGGATGTTATTAAGAAAATAAAAAGGCAGCCTACCCAATGGGAAAAAATATTCGGCAACCATATATCTGATAGGAGCCTAATATCCTGCATATATAAAGAAATCCTACACCTCGAAAATAAAAGGACAAACAACCCATTTAAAAAATGGGCAAGTGACCTGAAAAGACACTTCTCCAAGGAAGAAATACAAATGGTTAAAAAGCACATGAAAAAATGCTCCACATCACTTGCTATCAGGGAAATGCAAATTAAAACTACAATGAGATACCATCTTACACCCATCAGAATGGCAGCTATTAAAAAAACAGGAGACACTAAATGTTGGAGAGGATGTGGAGGAATAGGAACCCTCATCCACTGCTGGTGGGACTGCGGTATGGTCCAGCCACTGTGGAGGACACTTTGGCGGTTCTTCAGAAAACTAGCAATAGATCTTCCGTATGATCCAGCAATTCCACTGCTGGGTATATACCCAGAAGAACTGAAAGCAAAGACACAAACAGATATATGCACACCAATGTTCATAGCGGCGTTGTTCACCATTGCCCAAAGTTGGAATCAGCCCTGGTGCCCATCAACAGACGAATGGATAAGCAAAATGTGGTACATACATACAATGGAATATTACTCAGCTGTAAGAAGGAACAAAGTGCTAACACATGGAATAACGTGGATGAATCTTGAAAACCTTATGTTGAGTGAAGCAAGCCAGGCACTGACGGATGAACAGTATATGACCTCACTGATCTGAACTAAGGAAAGTGAGCAGTCTCTGAGAACCATTGTCTGAAAGATAGGTTAACAAAGGAGAGTAAGAGAAGAGCAGGCTCTGAGCCATCACCCATATGGACATAATCTATGGTAAAGGGATAGAGTGTGGTTGCATGTTTGGGGATGGGGCAGATGAGTGGTGGTGTTCCTGGGTTTGGTGGTGCAGCACTGGAGGGTGGGTGGATTAGGAAGGGCAGGTTCAAATCCCCAGGGCATGTAACTATGAATCTTGACATTCCATGGGTTGGGAGAGGGGGGTATCATGGGCCCTGGGGGGCTGGGGGGAAGGGAACAGTCAAGATCTAATGAGTTGTTTGGTGGTCATGGGGAAGGTTTTTCATTACCTTACAGTAATGGACACAGGACATGGTAAATATCATCAAAATTATTAAATTGTATCATCTAAATTGTAAACTATAGTGTAAATCATTGACAATGTTTAGTTGCTATATTTTGCTATCTGTATAACAGTTATAACAATGCTAACAACCAAAAAAAGGGGGGGGGTAATATGGGGTGGGGAAGGGAGGGTGGTTTGGTATCTGGGAGTCTCCGGCACTCCGTGTGTGACTTTGCTGTGACCTAAAACTTGTTTGAAAATTAAATGAAAAATTGGAAGACAATGGGGATTGAGAGGAGGAAAGTGTCATGGCACACCAGACACAGTGATAAAAGGAAGGAAAGAAAAGAAAAGAAAAGAGAAAGGGAAAAAATATGAATATATATATATATATATTTTAAAGGCATTTCCTTTGCTTTTTTGCCCATTTTTTGAATGTCCCAATCCGCTAATTATATTTTATTTTGTTTTGTTCTTTGTTTGATTATTTGTTTTTTTTTCCTTTTCTTTTTTTTTTTTTTTCCCCTGAGTTTCCTTATGTTTGTCTCTTGCATGTAAGCTTATCATACTTGTTTCTTTTTCCTAGTAAGTGTATTTGATTATTTTATGGACTACATGTTCATGGAGGATCTGGATCACAGAAGGGTTACAATGGGTACTACAGGGGATTATTGGTGGGGGGTGTCTGGGAGGGGGGTTTCATGGGAATTAGTTCATCTGAATATACATGAAAGATATACAAAATCATTCAAAAGATCAAAAGATGGGGCATGGTCACGATGGGTGGACAATCACACAATAAATGAGGAAATCTGAATTCCTAGCCTGGAGAGCTCTGCCACAGTCTCCAAGGGAACAGCAATAGTCCTCTGGGTGCGGGGACAGTGTCTGTCAAAATAGGATGACCCACTGATGTGTTCTTTTTATTGATGACTACCCTTGTGAATCTTTGCTCTTGTAAATGAGACTTAGCCTGCAGCTGTGGGGTGCCTAAGGGTTGCCACCTGAGAGCCTCCTTGTTGCTCAAATGTGGCCTCTCTCTAAGCCAAACTCAGCATATGATTGCATTACCTTCCCCCCCAACGTGGGACATGACTCCCAGGGATGAGCCTCCCTGGCAACGAGGGATTAACTTCAAGTGCCAACTGGCAACACAACTGGAAAAAGACCTTGAATAAAAGGGGGAAATGGTAAAGACAAATGAGTTCAAGTGGCTAAGAGACTTCAAAGAGAGTCGGGAGGTCATCCCAGAGGTAACTCTTATGCACACCTCAGTAGGAGCTCATGGAACGTCAAAGTGCCTATCACCCCACACAGAGGGGCTCCTGAGAGCTCTTGAAACACCCAGGTCCTATATAAGGGGGATAGCCCCAGAGACTGATGCCTTATCAGTGGGTTCTATTTTGGAATCTGTGCTCCTGAGAGTGACAGAATTAGACTCAAATAAATCCTCCCTGCACATGGTTCACCAGTCCCTTCTATTCAAACCTATATGTGATGCTGGAGTTTTTAGGTATACTTCCAGAGACTGGAGCCTCTGGCTTACCTATGTGCCAGGTGTGCATGAAATCTCGGTGGAGCTGCAACTCCTACCCTACAGCTCAATGGACTCATCCAAGTCACCTGGTGAGGAGACAACGATGGGCAATGGCCATCCCAGGGAATGGAGAGGGCCTACATCTGCAGGCAGGATCATCCCACCCACCATATCCATGGGATATAAGCCCTCTCTCACTTGGACGTGGAGTGGACATCACCATCCCAGTCTCCTCAGGATTGGGGGAAGAACTATGGACTAGAGTGGACTTGATGGTATTCTGTTGTTCACATATGGTGATTCTAGCAATGGAAGAAATTATAACAATGAGGTGGAGCCAGTGCCCACTTGACACTTTTGGGGCAGGGAGGGGATGAGCAGTTGAAATACAGGGGCTTTTTTGGGAGTTAGAGGTTGTCCTGAGTACTGTTGTGGCAACGGATGTAGGCCATTTTAAATCAGCACACACCACTCAGAACTGTGTGGGAGAGAGTGGTGTCTACGGTGTGAACTGTGGTCTATGGTTTTTGGCAAGGCCCCAGGATGTGTAAGTTCAGTGAGGGTGGTGGGCCACACTTGTGGGAGATGTTTGTGTGGGATGTGGTGGGAGGTGTGGGAGGTGGGCAACATGGGAATCCCAGTGGGTAACGTGTAATATTTTGGGTAATCTAAGCACCTCTAAAATATATTTACATATATATATATAAATAACATTTTTGTAAGCAAATACACATATATGCATATATATTTCTATATCATTTTGCAAATGTTGGTATGTATTGTGAAAATTTTTATCTTTACCCACAATAAAAAAAAAAAAAATAAAAAAAAAAAAAAAAAAAAACTACCTGGGGCAAAGGATTACCTGCTTTAAGTTCTACAAGAGAGCACCCAGAAAGGGGAAGTGTGGTGGCTTGGAGCTATGTACCCCAGAAAAACATGTTCTTAAACTTAATCTATTCCTGTAGGTATGAACCTATTTTAAATAAGATCTCTTCAAGATGTTACTCCAGTTAAGGCCGAAATGAATCAGTTTGTGCTTTGATGCAGATTACTGGAGACTGTTAAAAGCAGAATGAAATTCAGATGCAGAGAGAGAAAGCCAGAGGGAGCAGCTAGAAGCTGCAAGTCAATGGAATCCAGAAGAAAAGAGAGACACTGAGAGGCCATCATACGCATGACCAGGTGAAAGAAAAGCCAAGGACCAAGGATTGCTGGCAGCCAGCCCCAGCATGCCAGTATTTGGGAAGAATGCACTGCCTTGATGATGCCTTGATTTGGACTTCTCCTAGCCTCAAACCCATGAGCCAATACATTCTCATTGCTTAAGCCAACCCGTTGCATGGTATTTGCTTTAGCAACAAGAAAGCTTAAACAGGGAGAAAGTCTATTTCATAGGAAGTATAGGGAACATTTGAATTCCTGTAAATGGGGGAATTCCTAAGGCCATGAACAAGCCCAAGGCATACATAGGCTGAGAAAAGACTGAGAGGATCCTACACTTTACATTCACCTCAAGCTGATCTTGGTAGGAGGGCTAAACTCTGAAGGAAAGAATTTGCTAATGCAAAGCCCATTTACAAAAATAAAGTTGTTTTTGCATTTCCTTGTTCTTAATAGCTCCTGGAACTCAAGAAAATCTCTGCCATATCACTAGTTGATAACTCACTTAAGAAATAGAGAGTTCAGGGACTAAATCCTAGAGTTAACATTTTAAAATATCAAAATATACAATATGAAAGAAAAGATTACAAGACAAATAAAGAAACAGGAAATGATAGTCCACCCAAAGGAACAAGGTAAAAATCTAGAAATCATCAATGAAGACCAGACTTTGGACATACCAGGCAAAGACTTAAAAAAAAAAAAATCCTTGATATACTTGAAGAGATAAAAGTAAAGGAGAGATAACTAAAGCCCATCAGGAAAACAATGAATGAACAACATAAGAATCTCAATAAAGAGAAATTTCAGAAAGGAACCAAACAAATACTGGAGTTTAAGACCACAATAATGGAAATATAAAATACCTTATTAGGTTTCAATAGCAGATTGGACCTGACAGGGAAGAAAAAAATCTCAGTGAATTCAAAGACAAGACAATTGAAATGCTTCAGGCTGAAGATCAGAAAGAAAAAAGGATGAAAAAAGTGAAAACAGGGAAGTGGATGTGGCTCAGGCAATTGGGCTTCTGCCTACCACCTGGGAAGTCCTGGGTTTGTTTCCCCATGCCTCCTAGAGAAGGCGAGCTGGCTTGGCAGTGGTGAGCTGATGCAACACGATGACACAACAAAAGAGAAACAGAGGGAAGACAATGAGAGACACAACAAACCAGGGAGCTGAGGTAGCTCAGGTGATTGAGTGCCTCTCATTCACATGGGAGATCCCAGGTTTGGTTCCTGGTGCCTCCTAAAGAGAAGACAAGCAGACACAGAGAGCACACAGCAAATGGACACAGAGAGCAGACAGAGACCTCAAACAATGTGTGTGTGGATAAATAAATAAAATAAAAAAAATTTTTTTTTAAGTGAACAGAGCCTAAGAGATCTGTGGGAACCATCAAGTGTATCAATATATGCATTACAGGAGTCACAGAAGGAGAAGAAAGAAAGAGGCAGAAGGCATATGCAAAGAAATAATGGCAGAAAACTTCCAAAATCTAATGAAAGGCATGAATATGCACACTCAAGAAGCAAAATGAACTCCAAACAGGATAAACTCAAAGAGAACCATGCCCAGACACATAGTAGTCAAACTGTTAAATGCCAAAGACAAGGAGAGAGCTCTGAAACTGTAAAATAAAAGCAACAAATTACGTATAAGGGAGCCAAATTCTGATACATTAAGTGCCGATTTTGTATCAGAAACATGGAGACAGGAAGGCAGTGGAATGAAATATTTGAAGTGCTGAAAGAAAACAATTGCCAATTAAGAATTTTACATTCGGTGAGACTGTCTTTCAAAATTGAGGGAGAGATTAAGTCATTCCCAGATGAACAAAAGCTTAAGGAGTCTGTCACCACTGGACCTGCCCTTCACAAGCAGTGCTAACAGGACTCTTTGGACTGAAAGGAAAAAGCAATAGAAAGTGGAACAAGTGGCATAAAGAAATAAAAACCTCAGGTAAAGGCAACTATATGAGTAATTATAAATGCTAATACTGTTGTATAGTATTTTTTGGCATGTAACTCCATTTTTTTTTTTAACTTCTTATAGGTTCTAAAATGCAAGTGCATAAAAAGTAATGCTAAATCTACAATTCTGGAATACCATGTATAAAGATATCATTTATAACAGGTATAAAAAAGGTGGGGGTGGTGAGGGATACAGGAATAGCATATGTGTATGCTATAGAAGTTAAGTCGGTATCAAATACATGATTGTTACAGATTTAGGATGTTAAATTAAAGCTCCATGGTAACCACAAAGAAAATATATGAAAATATATGTACTGAAAAAGAAATAAGAAGGAACTCAAAATGGTGCATTACAAAAAAATCAAATAAACATGAAAGTAAGCATTAACAGAAAAATTGGGGTGCAAAAAAGGTATAAGACTTACAAAGACCAATACAGTAGAAGAAAATCTTGCATTATCAGTAGTTACTCTATATTCAAGGATTAAATTCTCCAGTCAAATGGTAGAAATTGGCAGAAAGGATAAAATGGCATGACCAAACTATATGCTGTTTACCTTAAATTCAAAGATAGAAGTAGACAAAAGTGAAAGGATGGAAAAATATATACCATGCAAATAGTAACCAAAAGAGAGCTGAGGTGGCTATACTAGTATCAAATAAGAAAGACTTTAAGTAAAAACTGTTACAAGAGACAAAGAAGGTCTCTATACTGAAAAAGGGGTCAATTCAACAAGAAAACATAACAATTTAAAATATATATGCACCTAATTGCAGAGCCCCAAAATATATGAAGCAAATATTGACAGATCTCAAAGGAGGAATAGACAGTACCACATTATTAGTAGGAGATTCCAATACACCACTTTCAATAATGGATATAATATCTCGACAGAATACCAGTAAGGAAATAGAAGACTTGAATAATACTATAACAAGCTAGACCTAACAGATGTATATAGAATACTTCACCCAACAGCAGCAGAATATATTTCTTCTCTAGTGTACATGGATCATTCTTCAAGATAGATCATATGTTAGGTCACAAAACAAGCCTCCATAAATTTAAAAAAATATTGAAATTGTACAATGCATGTTCTCTGACCACCACTGAATGAAACTAGGAATCAATAACAGAGGGAGAACTGGAATATTCACAAATATGTGGAAATTAACCAATGCACTCTTAACCAATGGGTCAAAGAAGAAAATGAAAAGGAAATTAGGAAATATCTTGAGACAAATGATAATAAAAATGAAAACAAAAATGCCAAAACTTGGGGATGCAGCAAAGGCAGTACTGAGAGGGAAATTTTTAGCTATAAATGATTACATTAAAAAAAAGAAGAGAGATATCAAATCAGAGACCTAGGGGGTCTAGAAAAAGAAAAGCAAACTAAACTCAAAGTGAGCAGAAGGAAGGAAATAACAAAGATAAGAGTGGAGATAAATGAAATAGAGAATAAAAACAATAAAGAAAATCAATGAAACCAAAGTTGGTTCTTTGAAAAGATCAATAAAATTAACAAACCTTTAGTTTGACTGGCAAAGAAAAACAAAGAGAGAACACAAATAGCAAAAATCAGAAATGAAAGGGGGTAGCATCACTACTGATCCCACAGAAATAAAAATGAGTATGAAGATGCTATAAACAACTTTATTCTAACAAATTAGATAATTTAGGTGAAATGGAGAAATTCCTAGAAACACAAAATACCTACAATGAATGAAGAAGAAATAGAAAATCTAAACAGACTAATAAGTAAAGAGATCAGAAATAAAAAAACCTGCCAACAAAGAAAAATCCAGGACCAGGTGGCTTCACTGGTGAATTTTACCAAACATTCCAAGGAGAATTAATACCAATCCTGTGCAAAGTAGTCCAAAAAATTAAGAAGAGGAAACACTCTCTAACTCATTCCATAAGGCAAACACCACATTAATGCCAAAGCCAGATTAAGGTGCCACAAGAAAAGAAGCCTACAGACCAGAATCCCTTATGAATATAGATGCAATAATCCTCAACAAAATACTAGCAAACCAAATCCAAAAGCACATTAAAAGAATTATATGCCATGATCAAGTGGGATTTAATCCAAGAATGCAAGGCTGGTTCAACATAAGAAAATCAATTAATCTAATAAACCACATTAAAAGAATGAAGGAAAAAGACCCATGTTCATCTCAATTGACACAGAAAAGGCCTTTGACAAAATCCAGCACCCATTCTTAATAAAAACACTTTGAAAAATAAGAATAGAAGGAAACTTCCTCAACATGATAAAGGGCATATATGAAAAACCCATAACTGACATCATACTCAATGGTGAAAGACTGAAAGCTTTCCCTCTAAGATCAGGAACAAGACGAGTTTGGCCACTGTCAGCACTATTATTCAATATTGAAGTGGAAGTTCTAACCAGAGCGATAAGGCAAGAAAAATAAATAAAAGGCATACAGATTAGAAAAGAAGAAGTAAAACGTCCTGTTTATAGAAATGGAAAAGCCAGTCATCAAATTCATATGGAGGGAAATGGATGCAGCTCAAGTGATTGGGCTCCTGTCTACCATATAGGAGGTCCAGGGCTCAATTCCCGGGGCTCCTGGTGAAAGGCAAGCTGGCCTGCGTGGCGAGCTGGCCCGAGTGGCTAGCTGGCCCACATGGAGTGCTGGCCTGTGCAGAGTGCTAGCCCATGCAGGAGTGCTGGCCTGCATAGAAGAGCTGGCCTGCGTGGACAGCTGGCGCAGCAAGATGATGCAACAAAAAGAGACACAGAGGAGAGACAATAAGAGATGCAGCAGACCAGGGAGCTGAGGTGGTGTAAGAGATTGAGCACCTCTCTCCCACTCTGGAAGGTCCCAGGATTGGTTCCTGGTGCTGCCTAAAGAGAAGACAAGCAGACACAGAAGAACACACAGAAAGCAGACAGCAAATGCAAAACAATGGGGTGGTGGTGTGTGGGGGGAATAAATAAATAAATCTTTAAAAAAGAAAAAATTCATATGGAGGGAGTGGATGTGGCTCAAGCAGTTGAGTGCCTGCTTCCCACATGGGACATTTCGGATTCAGTCCCTGGTGCCTCCTAAAAACAGAAAAACAAACAACATGCAAACAAATGATAAAAACTAACTCAGGGGAGTTGATGTGGATTCCCACCGGCTTCCCACATATGAGGTCCTGGTTCAATCCCCGGTTCTGATACTCAAAAAAAAAAATAAAATAAAAAAAAATCATAATGAAGGGTAAGGGGCCTCCAGACAGCCAAAGCCATCTTGAAAAAGAACAAAGTTGGAGTCACACTTCCTGAATTTAAAATGTATTACAAAGCTACTGTAATCATAACAGCATTGCACTGGCACAAGGACAGACATATAGACCAATGGAATTGAACTGAGAGTTCAAAAATAAACCTTTTGCAACAATGGGAAATTGCAACTATGGGCAGTTGTTTTTTGTGTGTTTTTTTTTATGAGGTACTGGGGATTGAACCCAGGGCCTAGTACATGGGAAGTATGTGCTCAACTGCTGAGCTACAGCCACTACTGGCAATTGTTTTTGACAAGCTGTCAAGTCCACTCAATGGGGAAAGAATAGTCTCTTCAACAAATGGTGCTGGGAGAATTGGATATCCATATGCAGAAGAAAGAAAGAAGATCCCTATCTCATACCATATACAAAGATTAACTCAAAATTGACCAAAGACTTAAATATAAGAATATAAAAATCCTAGAAGCAAACCTAGGGAAGCATCTTTAGGACCTTGTGTTGGGCAATGATTTCTTAAATGAAAAACATGAGCAATAAATGAAAAAAAATAGATAAATGGGACTTCATCAAAATATACCAATGAATTTGATAATTTAGATTAAATGGACACATTCCTTGAATGACACAAACAACTAAAGCTTACTTAAGAAGAAACAGCTTACCTAAATATCATTCAATTAAAGAAATTGAATGAAAGAATTTGTATTTGTAGTTAAGAATACTACAGGGGGGCGGAAGTGGCTCAAATGGTTGAGCGTCCATCTGCCATATGGAGGGACCTGGGTTCGATCCCTGGGACCTCCCAGTTAAAAAAAAAAAAAAATATATATATATATATATATATATATATATGAGTGTGTGTGTGTGTGTGTGTGTGTGTGTGTGTATATATATATATATATATATAGAAGGCGCATGGGCTGCCAGGCTCTGTGTGCCGGTGAGCCACCAGGCCCCAGGAGCCATGCAGCAAGATGATGACGTAATAGGTCAGAGACGCAGGGGAGAGACAAGACGAGATGCTCCAAAAGCTCTGAAAACCAGGAACCGAGGTGGTGCAGGTGGCAGGACACCTCTCTCCTACATCGGAGGTCTCCAGGATTGAATCCCGGTGAAGACTGGAGGAGGAGGATGAGAAGAGATGGCAGGAAACAGACACAGAGGATTGCCCAGTGAATGGACACAAAACAGCAAATGGGGAAGGGGGGGGGGTTAAAATGGATAAAGTAAATAGATAAGTCTTTAAAAAAAAAAAAAAAAAGAATACTACAGACCCAGATGGTTTCAATGGTGAATTTTACGAAACATTTAAGAAAGAAATTGTACCAATTCTACACAAACTCTTCCAAAAATTGACCAGTATTATCCTGATAACAAAACAAGGCAAAAAACATTATAGAAAAATAAATACTCATCAATATTTCCCATGAATATAGATGCAAAAATCCTTAATATTAGGGGAAAAAATCAAGCAATATGTAAAGAGAATAATAAATACATTATGACTAAATGGGGTTGGTACCAGGAATCCGAACTTCTTTCGGCTTTTGAAAATCAATCAATGGAATTCACCATATTAACAGATGAGAAAAGATAAACCATATGATTATTTCAGTAGATGCAGAGAAGGAATTTTACAAAATTTAGCATAAATTCATGGTAAAAGCACTCAGTAAAGTAAGAATAGAAGGTAACTTCCTCAATCTAATCAGGGGCATTGCAAAAAACCTACAGGTAGCATCATGTTTAGTGGTGAAAGACTGAATGTTTTACCACTGAGAATGAAAACAAGACAAGGATGTCAGTTCTCATCACTTCTACTCAATTTTGTATTAGAGGCCCTGGCTAGAGAACTAAGGCAAGAAAATTATGGAAAATGCATATCGATTTTATAGGAAGAATAATACTGTCTTTTTTCATAGATGACATGATAGTTTACATAAAAAGCCATAATAATCTACAAATAAAGCTGCTAGAACTAATCAGTGAGTTTATCAAGGTCACAGGATTTAAGGTCAATAGAAACAATGGGACATTGAAATAAAACATCACTTTCAATATTATAAAAAAATGAAGTAGGTAAAATTTAACAAAATAATGGAAGACTTGTACATAGAGAACTACTAAATATTGCTGAAATTAAAGACTTAAATAATGTCCATGGATTGGAAAACTCAGTATTGTTAAGATGTCAATTCTCTCCAAATTGATAAGTAGATTTAATACAATCCCAATCAAAATCCCAGAAGCTGATTTTTGCCTTTTATATAGAAATGCAAAGGACCTAGAATAGCCAAAATTATTTCGAAAAGGAAGCAAAAAGTTAGAAGACTGATTTAAGACATTTTAAAGGTATGGTGTTCAAGACAATTATGGTATTGGCATAAAGATAGACGTATAGATTAACAGAACAGAATAAAGTCACCTGAAATAGACCCACACACATACAGTCAAATGATTTTGATAAATATGGCAACATAATTTAATGGGTAATGTGTGACCTTTTCAACAAATGGTGCTGAGACGATTGGAAATCTATAGGCAAAGGAATGGACCTTGGCCCTTACCTTACATCATATACAGATAAACTCAAAATAGGTCATAAAGCTAAACATATGTGTTAAACCCACAAAACATCCAGGAGAAAATGTTTAAGAAAAATTTTATGACTCTGGTTTAGGCAAAGCTTTCTTATATAAACAGAGAAAGCATGAATCATAAAACAAAAAATAAAATCAATAAATTGCACTAATGAGAATTAAGAATTTTTGCTCTTTGAAAGACACTGTTAAGAAAATGAAATGTCCAGCCACAGATTTGGACACAATACTTGCAAAATATGTATCTGACAAAGAACTTGTATGTAGACTATAGAACTCCCAAAACTCAACAGTCAAAAGAATGTTGAAAACTCAGACATCACTACACAATTTTAAAAAGTGATTGAACAATTTGAACAGATACTTCACCACAGAAGACAAATGGATAGCAAATAAGCTTGTTAAATAGATGCTTACCTATTAATCATTAGATAAATGCAAACAGAAATCATAATAATAACACTACATACATATTAGCATCACACAAACACACAAAAAACGGATAATACTAAGTGCTGAGAAGGATGTAGAGCAAGTGGAGCTCTCATTCGGTGCTGGTTGGTATGCAAGATGATGAAGCTACTTTGGAAAGCAGTTTGACAGATTCTTAAAAAGTCTAGCATACACATACATTTTCTTTACCACCCATAACCCAATCCTATGTATTTATTTACCCAAAAGAAAAGAAATTATGTATTCACACAAAGCCGTGTTGGAGAATGTTTCTAGCAGCTTTATTCATAATAGTCCCAAACTGGAAGTGACCCAAATGTCCTTCATCTGGGGAATGGATAAACAAACAGTGATACACCCAGGCAATGGAATACCACTCAGCCATTAAAAGGACTGAATTTTTTTTTTTTTATTTATTCATTTATCCCCCCTTGCTGCTTGTGCTCACTGGGTCAGCCAACCACGCCGCGCAGGCGGGCTTGCCTTCACCAGGAGGCCCCGGGAACCGAACCCAGGGCCTCCCATATGGTAAACGGGAGCCCTACTGATTGAGCCACAGCCGCTTCCCAAGGACTGAATTTTTGATACTTCCAACAACATGGATGAATCTCAAAAGCTTTATGCTAAGCATAAGTAGCCAGACACCAAAGGTTAAATACTTTATGATTCCAATTATATTACATTCTTTAAAAAGCAGACATATATATATAGAAAAATCTGATCAGTGACTGCCAGAGTTGGGAACTAAGAAGGGTATTGACTGTAAGAGTCATGAAGGAACTTTTTGGGTTGATGGACATGTTCTATAGCTTGACTGTGTTGATAGTTACACAACCATATACAGGCATACCTTGGAAATAGTGCAGGTTTGGTTCCCAACCACTGCAATAAAGTAAGTATCATAATAAAGGAGCCACATGGATTTTTTGGTTTCCCAGAGCATATAAAAGTGAAGTTTACACTATACTGTGATGTATTACGTGTGCAACAGCATTATGTCTAAAAAACAAGGTACATAGCTTAATTAAATAATACTGCATTGCTAACAATGCTAACCATCACCTGAGCCTTCAGCGAGTTGTGATCTTTTTGCTGGCAGTCTTGCCTCATTATCGACGGCTGCTGACCGATTAGGGTGGTGGCTTGCTGAAGGGTGGGGTGGCTATGGCAATTTCTTAAAATAAGACAACAATGAATTTTTGTTGCATCAATTGACTCTTCCTTTCACTTGAACACTTAGAGGCCATTGTAGGCTTATAAATTGGCCTAATTTCAATATTGTTGTGTCTCAGGGAATAGCGAGGCCCAAGGAGGAGAGAGATGGGGGTATGGCTGGTGGCGGAGCAATCAGAAGACACGCAACATTTATCAATTAAGTCTGCTGTCTTAAATGAGTGCAGCTTGTGGCACCCCAAAACAATTACAATAGTAGCATCAAAGATCACTGATCACAGATCAGTATAACAGATAAAATAATAATGAAAAAGTTTGAAATATTGTGAGAATTATCAAAATGTGACACACAGACATGAAGTGAGCACACGCTGTTGGGAAAAATGGCATTGATAGACCTGCTTGACGTAGGGTTGCCACAAACCTTCGATTTATAAAAAATGCAGCCTATGCAAAGTGTAATATAGTGAAGCACAATAAAACGAGATACGCGTGTACATTTGCCGAAACTCGTCATACTGTACCTAAATGGGGAGAATTTTATTTTTGTATATTATACTTTTATAAACTTGAATTTAAAAAATATATTAAAAGTAAAAAAAAAAAGGAAGAGATGAGACATAAGCCAGGGCACTGATTGCTGAATTAGAGGCAGTGTTTAAGAATCCTAGTCTTTGGAATCAGATCGACAAGCTTAAAAATGGACTTTGCTACATCCTGGTTGTGTGATCTGAGGTACATTATTTAATCTCTGTAGAACTGTTTACTCATTTGTAAAATGGAGATGATAATAATAGTACCCATCTATGATGTGCCTAGCACAATCTAGGAAGAGATATTTATTATATTGTTTGAGTTGTGTTTAAGGGGTATGATTTGGTGATTGAATCTTGGAAGTAAGGGAGCAGAAGGAGGCAAGGATGATTTACAGAACCTGATTTGGGGGACTGAGTGCCACAAGCTGACATCCAGAGTTAGAGGCAAGACAATGAATTCAGTTTCAAACATGCTGAGATTAAAGAGCTGCTCTGATGGACATCTCAGTGAGGCTACTGCTGAGAATTGCATGTAGATGTCCAGAGCTCAAAGTGACAAGCTACAGCCCATATTGATTTAACTTTTCAAGCAAAGAAATTTTTAAAAAAATTAACAATGAGAAAATGACTTGTGTTTTAAATTCAGGTTTTTTTTTTAAGATTTTATTTATTTATTCATTTATCCCCCCCCCTGCTGCCCGTGGCCGCTGGGTCAGCCAACCACGCCGCACGGGTGGGCCCGCCCCCACCAGGAGGCCCCGGGAACCGAACCCGGGGCCTCCCATATGGTAAACGGGAGCCCCACTGATTGAGCCACAGCCGCTTCCCTAAATTCAGTTTTATTTTTAAAATATACCTCCGGGGTTTCCACTGAAAGTCTAATGGTTAATTTTATTGGGTTGATATCCCAGCCAATTATTGTTATCAAAACTCCCCGTGTCTTAGTGTCCAGCACTTGGTAGATACTCAACAAATATTTGTTGAATAAATCTTTTGAGTAGTTCTTCTTTCCAAAGTATTGGAGGTTTCTGTAGTCACTGGACTCTGGCTGGATACAGGTAGGCCTAGAATCCCAACTCTGAGAAATAGCGGCATGACCGGAGATCCCTTTAAGCTCATGGCACCTGATAGAAGGACAGGAGGACTTAGTGTTACTTGGTTTCAGTGACTTTGCAATAAACTGCTGATTTCTTCTCGTTCTTTCCCCCAAAGTATCTCTTTAGGAAAAGACATGAATCTTCTCTGAAAAGTGTTTTTTTTTTGAGTTTTCTTTTGTGATTTTGCAACAGGGTCTGGAACTGTCATATGGAGAACAAGCTTGAGCAATGCTACTTTATGGCAGGAAGCCATTTTAGCTCAATGTTACCAACTCAATCCAGCTTGAGCACCAAAGTTTTATGTTCCTAATCATGCAAGAGCCTATGCTTTCAATTAAAATGTGGTGTGACTTCCTGAAGATCACCAATTACAATGACTGTATTCCCTTAACTCAATTGGGCATGAGGGCACATGTCCTAAAACTTGCTGCACTCTCTCATTAGTAGCTATTTCTTACCACCCATAGTCCAAGAAAACAGCCCTCACTCTGTGGTCATTATTTCTTCCGTGGACCCTGATTCTCACCATGTGCTTTCTCAGCATCCTGTGTATGGAGCAGGCTGGGTTTGAATATCATGGTTATTGAGCAAATTTGAAAATAAGTGGGTTTGTAGGAGTCAGAGTGAGAGGAGTAGCTGGTCTAAGGAGGAGAGTGGGAAGTTAACGGACTGTAGGAGGATGAGTCATAGCTTTTCTGAACTTCAGAAACAGCTCAGCCTGGCCAGCTGTGGGCAGTTGCTTCACCATGTTAGCAAGTAAATCTATCCATATTCCCCTGAATGGAGTAGGACAGGAATGGTTGAGAAGCACAGTTAGAGACTGTACCTTATCACTGCAGTCCCACTCAGAAATGGACTTCAAGTACTGGTCATTAGGTTGAGCACTCAGGAATGACACGGAAGAGGAATTGCTAAGGTGGCCAAGGCTGGAATACACAGAACCTTACTCTTTTTGATAGGGTTAAGCAGGAGGATCCACTGATACTGCATATTCAAAACCAGGACATTTCTTATGCTTCGTCATTTTTCTCAGTTCAGACACACAAAAAAGTTCACATTTATATTTATGCACCACATCCTTCAATGTGCTAAGAGGAAAAAGTTCATAATAACAAGAAGCTGAAAAAAGAGGCATGATTATTGTGGTTAGGTTCTATTTGTACCACTCTAAGACTAGTGATATCACTGGAAAGAAGTTCAGAGATGTTAGAGGTGTAGAAAGAAGAAAAGGTAAGTAGTTTCAGGTAGGATCAACCGTTCATATCACAAGGGCATCTTTAAACAGCAGTTGTCCAGAGAGACTCCTGGATCTCAGAAACTCCAAAGACTCTGTAGTCCATGATCTTGGTAAGGCTACACTTTAGATTAAATGGAGGGAGGAAATTGTCCCTCTTCTGTAAAAGGGCCCTCAGCTCTTGGGCAAATGCAGTGAGATCAGGATGTTCTACATCTGTCTCTGAGTGAAAGCTCCTTCAAGTTAAGACATTTGCTCTTAGGGTCCTTGATACAACTCGGAGAAACTCTGCAAGCTTCAATACCATCATGTCTCCAAGTTGCTTAGTACAAAAGGAAGATCAACAGAATCACCCATAAGGAAAAAAACAGCATGGTTGGCTTTATTGGGAACACAACTTCTTACCTGTGGAAATTACAATATGACAAACTCCAGGGTCTCTTTTTTCTAAGAAAAGGGCTCATATTTGGGACAAAAAGAGAGAAGGGGTTAGCTACAGCATCTCTTGTGTAACCCTCTTGTGTAACCTCTTATCCTAGGCTGTGAAGGTCACCTCAGTCTAGGACATCTTGGTTCTGCGGAAAGTAAGCATTTTTCTGAAAGTTGCCACATTGTCATATGAGTCCCATCTGGGAGGAGAACAATTAAGTGGATACATGTGACAACCAAATGGCATAAACAAGATGTGACATTTTTTTCTATGCTATCTCTGTGACAGAAAAGCAAGACAGGAGGGGTTGAATAGGCAATGGAAGACAATGACAATCATGCCCAGTATTTCTTTGTCTATTTCTAGAATCTATAATCATTACCCAAATATTCCTCCAGAACACTATGACATACTGTTATTTTATGCTTAGTGTTACAGATAATTGGTGAAGTATTTGAAATGTGGTTAACTCTAGTGTGGTCAATCCCAAATTAACTGAAAAGAAAAAAAAAAAAGTGATAGCCTAGCAATAAACATGCTGTTTACTGCTAATATCTAATGGTTGTTCCTGAAATTCATGGGTAGAAAAGGATATGGGATATATGAGGGAAATCTGCCAGAACCACTCTTATCCCATTAAATGCCAAGTCAGATTTGGCTGTACTGATCTGGCTTACCAAGCAGATTCACCCCTTTTCCCTCATCTCTCTTCGGGTATCCTTTCAGGGATTGGGCTACAAATTTACAACCACATATACCACATATATTTAGAATTACTAACTCAGACTAATAGAGTTTTGTAAGGAAAATTCTTCCTAAAGCTAAACTATAATTAGATTATGGTAATCATTCATTCATTTATTCATTCATTCCATTAACATTTATTGTCTCCTCACTGTGCTTACTTCTTGTTAGTTAGGCATTCACTTCTTTTAAATGTTGAATATTAGATAATAACATTAAAAAAACCCCAAAACTTCTCTCTCACTTTGGCTAGAGGGAATGACAGCTTTGCACTCCTCCTCCAGGCAGGTGTGCCCTTATTCAAAAAGAGGCTGAAGGCTGGCTGAACAGAGTTTTGTCATCTCAAGGACAACTCTTTTAAGAGCAACTTTGCTAAGTTACTGTCCTCTTCTTCTCACATTCAAACTGATTCTGTAGGTCTGGAGGTTAATTGCAGAAATATTTTAAATCCCACTGATAGGTCGGCCCTAATCAAGATGGCAGAATGATACACTTCAGGGCTCCATCCCCCCACAGAAGCTTTGAATAACCAGCAAGAATTGGCAGAAACATCTTCAGGAAACAGGGGAGCAGATGTGGCTCAAGCAGTTGGGCACCCTCCTCCTACATGAGAGGTCCCAGGTTCGGTTCCTGGTGTCTCCTAAAGAAGATGAGCAGACACAAAGAGCTGACGCAATGAGCTGACACAATGAGCAGACACAACGATCAGGGAGCAGATGTGGCCCGAGCAGTTGGGCACCTCCCTCCCCAGTGGGAGGTCCTGGGTTTGGTTCCCAGTGCTTCCTAAAGAAGATGAGTGGACACAACGAGCATACACAATGAGCAGACACAGTGAACAGATAATGAGCAGACAGATGAGGGAGCCATTTCATGGGGGAAAATAAAATAAAATAAAAGCTTCAGAAAACAGTTAAAGGATTGCAGTAACACAGCGAGTGCTGAATCAAGAAAAAGACCACTTAAAACCAGTAGGATCTTGTGGCTGGCCTCTCCCCTAACCCCCACTGGCTCTGTTGGAGATGGTGTGGAGGGAGCAGCGTAGACCTCATACACATACTGGGAGCATGTATGCATGGCCCAATCTATCTGGCTGTGTCCTGGATTCACTGTTCCAGAACTTGTGCAGCACATAGAAGGTGGTTCACCCAGATCTCCACAGAATGCAGTGAGAGAGCAGTCAAATCATGCTGCCTAGGGCAAAGGATTGTTGGTTGTAGGACACATAGTGCAGTGCCCAGACCCTAAGGAAACCTTTTCCTAGGGAAAAAGCAACATTTGTATTGTTTACAAATACAGGCCTAAGGCCACAGGTGCATGCTCAAGACAAGGCAAGACAAGGCGAGACAAGGCAAGACAAGGCGAGACAAGGGGCGCCTGCAAAGTGATCAGTGAGGCCCCTGTGCTTTGACTTGAAGCTATTCTCCAAGCTAATTGTATGGATAAGCTCTGAAGAAGAGCAGTGCACAGGTCAATCTTCAAAAACTGGGAATGGTGATTTATTTTCTTCTTCTCCTTCTCTTCCTTCTTCTTCTGTTACTCAAGGAAATCTTTGTCATACACTAACTAGATACAAGCTTAAGGAACAGAGGTCTCAGAGCCTAAATTCCATCAATAACACACTAAAATATCAAATATTCAGGTTTCCTCAAAAGATTATGTAGCCATTGGGCAATTTAATGTAATTATGAATTCCAAAAATATAATTGGATCATGCTTGTAAACTGATCTGCTAATCTGGGCATGATTAAGTTATGATTAGGGCATTGTCCCCCACCCCTTGGTGGGTGGGGGAATCGAATATAAAAGGCAAGGCAAAGGACAGAGGCAGCAGTTTTTGAGTTGTAGTTCTGAAGTTGGAGTTTTGATGTTGGAGTTTTGATGTTGGAAAGAAGGTCCCAGGAGAAGAGAAGCAAGCCGTTTGCCTGATAGTCTACAGCTGACCTTGTGGAGGAGACAGAGGCGCTGAGCATGGAGAGAAACGCAGCCCTGGGAAGAGAGGAGCCTAAGAAGCCTGAACCCTGGCAAACATCAGCAGCTGTCTTGCCCCAACATGTGGCAACGGACTTTGGTAAGGGAAGAAACTTAAGCTTTATGACCTGGTAACTGTGGACTTCTACCCCAAATAAATACCCTTTATAAAGACCAACCCATTTTTGGTATTTCACATTAGCACCCCTTTAGCTAATACAGATTACAAAACATAAAAAGAAACAGGAAGTGACAGCCCAGGCAATGGAGAAGATTAAAACATTAGAAACCATCAGTGAGGAGGGTCAGACCGGGGCCATTCTAGACAAAGATTTTTTTAAGAAAATGGCCTTAAATATGCTCACAAAGCTACAGGAAAATATGAACAAAGAATGGGAGGAAATCAGGAAAACTATAGATGAACACAAAGAGAATATCAGTAGAGAGATGGAAATTATGAAAGGGAGCCCAACAGAGCTGAAGACCACAGTAAGAGAAATAAAAACTTCCCTAGATGAGTTCAACAGCTGACTGGAACTGGCAGAAAAAAGAATCAGAGAACTTGAAGATAAGACAATTGGAATCATGCATTTTGAGAAGCAGAAAGAGGGAAGCACGAAGAAAAGTGCACAGAGCCTAAGGAACCTGTGGATTACCATCAAGTTTATTAATATTCAAATTGTGGGAGTCCCAGAAGGAGAAGAAAGAAAGAAAGAGAGAGAGAGAGGGAGGGAGGGAGGGAGGGAGGAAGGAAGGAAGGAAGGAAGGAAGGAAGGAAGGAAGGAAGGAAGG
>JAKSZT010054341.1:16919652-16946564 GCA_026826555.1 Tolypeutes matacus | reverse complement strand
ATAGATAGATAGATAGATAGATAGATAGATAGATAGATAGATAGATAGATAGAAAGAATGATACAGCAAAAGTGGCAAAGTGTTAAAATTGGTGCATCTGGGTATCTAGGAGGTTTCTGTTTACGTGGTCTGTATTATTTTTGCAACTGTCCTGTAAGTTTGAAATTATTTCAAAACAAAAAGTAAAAAAAAAAATCCCACTGATATGTGACTTCTTGGAAGTGGAAAATATTTTACTTTTGGTCTGAAGCAGCTCCAGGTACAATGCACAACATTCAACTTCTTACATGGAGTAGTCGAACAGCTGCAGGTTATTACAGGAGCTGGAGAGCATTTTATATTTAAAATAAAATCCCTACACCTTGCGGCAGCTGCAAAAACATCCATGCAGGAGGGGAAAATAGCTCCCATGAACAAGGGCTTTTGAAGTGTGACCACGACAAAGCCCTCCTGCTGCAAGGCAGGGTAAAATTTGCCTGCATCCCACAATCATTCTATGTGAAATCCCTAATTAAATTTACTTATTTGGGTCTTCAAATTTTCTTCTCCAAGCAAACACAGGGGTTTGCTTGCCATCCACCTACTCGTACTTTTGTAAAGACCAGTCATGTGACAAACCATAACTATTAATGAAGATTCTCATTAAATAAAGTAATATATATTTAGAATACTCAACCTTGCTGAACTTTTCTACATTAGCATCAGAATGGCTGAAAGTATAAAAAGCTGTAACAATTCCAGATAAGCTTTAATCCTAAAGTACAGAAAAAACAAATTAACAAATTAACAAATTATCTGTTTCCCCAGGGCACAGGAGGGTGTATTTCTCTTGCCCACTAAAAACTAAACCCTGATATCTAAGAATTCTACAGCTGATATTTCTCTTGATTTAATTAGATGTAAGAAAGGAACAAAAGCCAGCGATACATGAATGAGTGTGACTGCCTAATCATTTTTGTTGTAAATTACCTGCATCTTTTCCTTTCATTCGTGTGGCTTGCCAAGTCTTTCACAGTGCTCTTGCTTACATTATTCTACTTGAACCTCACAGCAATCTTGTGAAGCAAGAAGTCACCAGGTGACTAGAGTCATTTTGCAGATGAGAGAACTGAGGCTCTAAGAGGTCACATGACTGGGAACTGGCAGTGGAGCTCTGCTCCCAAAGTATGGATTTAACCTTTGCTGCTTTCCTAAAAGAATTGAGGCAGTTTATCAGTGCAGCTAATGCATGTGCATGAGTGCCATGGTATAAGCATGGGGGAAAGGTAGCTGAAAGATGAAAAAAAAAAAAAAGAAGAAAAGAAATGGTGAGTGGATTAAAATGGGATGGGAATAATTAGATTATGCTAAAGTGTGGTTCAGTGCAGCAATTCAGCCCCAAGTGTCACAGGACAAAATAGTAGATGAGCAGTTATATGCCAAGCTTCATGATTTCTTAAAGTGTGGTCCATGAAAATCTTTGAGTTGGCACCCAAGCTTATCAACCAAGCTGATACTGTGGTCAGTCCATGGATGACCTCACACCTTAGAGATAAAGTTAACCACTGAAACTAAAATTGGGAAGTATCAGATGCTAATGGATATGGAAATACATCACGTGTTCTGGGATTGGAACACTTAATACTGCTAAGAAGTGACTACTACGCAAAGTGATCTACAGATTCAGTGCAATCCTGATCAAAATTCCAGCAGCCTTTTTGCAGCAGCAATGGAAAAGCCAATGTGCAAATTCATATGGAATTGCAAGGGAACCTAAATAGCCAAAACAATCTTGAAAGAACAAAGTTGGAGGACTCATATCTACTCATATCTATAGTCAGTTGATTTTTGACAAGGACATCAAGTTCACTCAATGGGAAAAGAATAGTCTCTTTAACAAATGGTGCTGGGAAAACTTTTAAGCCACATGCAAAAGAATGAAATTGAACTCCTACCTCACACCATATACAAAAGTTAACTTATACTTATAAGAACTAAAACCATAAAAAAATTTTTTTAATCTTTCTTCTATTATAATTTTTTTTTATTGTGGGTAAAAATCAAATTTTTACAATACATACCAATATTTGTAAAATGATATATAAATATATATGCATATATGTGTATTTGCTTATATAAATGCATAAAATTTTTATAAGAAAAGATAGGAGAAAATCTTGAGGACTTTGTATTTGGCAATGGATTCTTAGATATGACACCAAAAGTCTGAGCAACAAAAGAAAAATAAATTGTACTATATCAAAATGAAAAACTTTTTTACATAAAAGGACATTATCAAGAAAGTGAAGACAACCTACAGAATGGGAGAAAATAGTTACAAATCATCTATTTGATAAGAGTTTAGTATCCAGAATATATAAAGAATACTGCAAAGCAACAACAAAAAGATAAAAAATCCAAGTGAAAATTGGGCAAAGAACTTAAATAGACATTTCTTTAAAGAAGATATGCAAATGGCCAATAGGATATGAAAAGATGTTCAACATCATTAGTCATTAGGGAAACACAAATCGAAACCAGAATGATTTGCATTTCCTTAATCACTAGTGACATTGAGCATTTTTTTCAAGTGTTTTTTCACCATTTGTATTTCTTCTTTGTACAGTTGTCTTTTCAAATCTTTTGCTCATTTTTTAATCTGGTAGTTTGTCTTTTTATTGTTGAGTTGTATGATCTCCTTATATATCATGGATATTATATCCTTATTAGAGATGGGATTGCCAAATATTTTCTCCCATTGAGTCAGCTGCCATTTCAACTTTTGACAAAGTCCTTTGAGAGGCAAAAGTGTTGAATTTTGAGGAGGTCCTATTTATCTATTTTTTCCTTTATTGCCTGTGCTTTGGGTGTAAGGTTTAAGAAACTACCACCTACCACAAGATCTTGAAGATGTTTTTCTACATTTTCTTCTAGGATTTTTATGGTTGTTTTTATATTTAGGTTTTTGATCCATTTTGAGTTAATTTTTGTATGTGAGATAGGGGTCCACTTTCTTTCCTTTGGGTATGTCTATCCAGTTCTCCTAGCACCATTTATTGAATAGACTGTTCTTGCCCAGCCTTGTCAAAATCACTTGACTATAGATGTGAGGGTCGATTTCTGAGTTCTCGATTTGGTTCCATTGGTCCACCTGTCTACCCTTATACCAGTACCATGCTGTTTTTACCACTGTAGCAAAGTAATATGCTTTAAAGTCAGGAAGTGAGAGTCCTCCAACTTTGTTCTTCTTTTTAAAGACATTTTTGGCTTTTCGGGGCACTTTACTCTTCCAAATAAATTTGATTATTGGCGCTTTGATTTCTGCAAAAAAGGCTGTTGGGATTTTTATTGGTATTTATTGGCATTGAATCTGTAAATCAGTTTGGGTAGAATTGACATCTTAATGATATTTAGTCTTCCAATCCATGAACATGGAATGTCCTTCCATTTAGTCTTCTTCAGTTTCTTTTAGCAGTATTTTCTAGTTTCCTTTATGTCCTTGGTTAAGTTTATTCATAAATATTTGATTATTTTAGTCACCATTATAAATGGATTTTTTTCTTGATTTTCTCCTCAGATTGCCCATCAGTACTGTATAGAAACACTATTGATTTTTGCATATTATTATTGTATCCCACCACTTTGCTGAACTTGTCTATTAATTCTAATAGCATTGTTGTGGATTTTTCAGGATTTCTACATATAGGATCATATCATCAGTGAACAGGGCAAGTTTTACTTCTTCCTTTCCTATTTGGGTCCTTTTTTTCTTTGTCTAGCCTCATTGCTCTAGCTAGAACTTCTAGCACAATATTGAATAACAGTGGTGACAGTGGGTGTCCTTGTCTTGTTCCTGATCTCAGTGGGAAAGCTTTCAATCTTTCACCATTGATTACAATGCTATCTGTAGGTTTTTCATATATGCACTTTATCATATTGAGAAAGCTTCCTTCTATTCCTATCTTTTGAAATGTTTTTATCAAGAAAGGGTGCTGTATTTTGTCAAATGCCTTTTCTGCATCAATAGAGAGGATCATATGATTTTTCTTCTTTAATTTATTAATGTGGTTTATTACACTAATTGATTTTCTTGTGTTGAACCACCCTTGCATACCTGTGATAAAACCCACTTGATCATGGTGTGTAATTCTTTTAATGCAGTTTTGGATTCAGTTTGCAAGTATTTTGTTGAGGATTTTTGCATTTATATTCATTAGGGATATTGGTCTGTAGTTTTCTTTTTTCCATAGTATCTTTATCTGGTTTTGGTATTAAGGTGATGTTGGCTTCATAGAATGAGTTTGGTAGCATTCTTTCCTGTTCAATTTTTTGGAAAAGCTTGAACAAGATTGGTAGAATTCATCTGTGAAGGCATCTGGTCCTACCTGGGCTTTTCATCTTTGGGAGGTTTTTGATGACTGTTTTAATCTCTTCACTTGTGGTTGGTTTGTTGAAGTCTTCTATTTCTCTAGGGTCAGTGTAAGTGGTTTATGTGTTTGTATTAATTTGTCCATCTCATCTACATTTTCTAGTTTTTTGGCATACAGTTGTTCATAATGTCCCTTAGACTGGCTGCTATTAAAAAGTCAGAAAACTGTAAATGTTAGAGAGGATGTGGAGAGATAGGAATGCTTATTTACTGTTGGTGGGAATATAGAATGGTACAGCCACTGTAGAACTGTTTGGCAGTTCCTAAGGAAGTTGAATATAAACTTGCCATGGGACACAGCAATACCATTGGTAGGTATATATCCAGAAGAATTGAGAGCAGTGACACGAACAGACATCTGTACATCAATGTTCATGGCAGTGTTATTCACGATTTCCAAAAGTTGGAAACAACCCAGGTGTCCATCAACTGACAAATGGATAAACAAATTGTGGTGTATATACACACTTTGGAATATTATGCAGCAATAAGAAGAAATGAAATCATGAAGCATATAACAAAATGGATGAACATGTAGGACATTATGTTGAGTGAAGCAAGCCAGACACAAAAGGAGAAATATTGTATGATTGTGCTATTATGAACTAAATATATTGTGTGAAATATAAACATATTATGTGAAATATGAATATGGGTAAAATTGGCCGTCTTTCTTTGAAGCTGAACAAATGGAGGTTAATACTACAAAATGTTAATATCAGACAAAAAAAAACCAAAAAAACCACTCCCACATTATACTAAGTGAAGGAGATCAGACACAGAGTACTACATACTGTATGATTCCATTCCTTAGAAGGAATGCTAAGAGGTGTGGAGTCTTTCTTTTTGGAGTAATGAAATTGTTCTAAAATTTTTGAGATGATGAATGTACAACATTGTGATTATACTAAAAACCATTGATTATACGCTTTGGATAGCTCATACGGTATATGAATATATCTCAATAAAACTGCTTAAAAAACAAATAAATAATTGTGCAATAGCCAGAAATAGCAACTATGTACAGCAGAGGAAATATTGAGAGATTGAAAGGTGAAGAATTTTCTTCTTTGTCTGTTTTTTGTTTATTATTTTTATTATTGAAATAATGAAAATGCTTTAAGAATGACTGAAGTGATGAATGCACAATATGTGATTATACCAAATACCATTGATTGTACACTTTGGATGAATTGTATGCTTTAGTAATATGTATCGATAAAATTGATTTGTTTAAAAAAAAAACAAATGAGATAACATTTCACACCCACGTGAATGGTTATTATTTAAAAAAACAATAGAAAATAGCATGTGTTGGTGAGGGTGTGGAAAAAAGAAGAACCCTTGTGCATGGCTGGTTAGAATGAAAAATGGTGCAGCTGATGTGGAAAACAGTTTGATAGTTCCTCAAAAAGTTAAGCATAGACTATGACCTGGCAATTCCACTCCTAGGTATATACCCCAAAGAACTGAAAGCAGATACTCAACCAGATACTTGCACACTGATGCTTATAGCAGCATTATTCACAATAAAGAAAATATGGAAACAACCCATGTGTCCATCAACAGATGAGTGGATAAACAAAATGTGGTATATCCATACAATAGAATGTTATTCAGCCATAAAATGGAGTGAAGTTCTGATACACGCTACAAAATGCTTGAAAACATTATGCTGAGTGAAGTAAACCAGACAAAAGGACAAATACTGTATGATTCCACTTATTTGAAATATCTAGTATAAGCAAATTCATAGACAGAAAGTAGATTGAAGGTTACAGGGTCTGGGGGAAGGGAGAAGTGGAGTTATGGCTTAATGAATACAGTTTCTGTTTTGGGTGATGAAAAAATTTCGGTGTTGATGGTCATATAACATTGCAAATGTAATTAATGCCACTGAATTGTACACTTAAACATGGTTAAAATGGCAAATTTTATGTTATATATGTGATCACATATTTTAAAAAGTATATGGAGAGAGTAGGAAATGCTTTGACTATAACAAACGTAGGTAAGGAGAATTTGACTCAATTTTCTCCACCAAAAACAAAAACAAGAAAACAATAAAAAGGTAATGGGTGAAGTCAGACTAAATAATAGTCAGATTGACTAAGGAGATAGTTGGCCTAAACTAATCAATGTGTTGTATCAGGACATCTACTCTAACTTCTCTGAGGCTGAACATAATAAGTGCTTTACCTGGAGGAATATGAGTGAATTATGTTATCCTTTATCTAGGGAAGACTGACTGTTCATTGGAGGGGAAGCAACCCTCTCAAACAAGGAGCTAACCAGTAGGAATTCGGCAGTGGGAGTGGGGAGAAGGCAGTCACTCACAGTCACTGAAATACCTTATTGTGGACAGGAGGCTTCATCAGATGTCTGGGTGGCTAGGGATCCCTGTGCTCTGACTTTATGCTTACCAAAGAGTCCCTAAGGGACCTGGATTACTGAAAGGGGGCTGCTGGGGATGCAGTAAACAGTCTTTGGAAAGACCCAGTCTCCTTTATAAAGTAATAAACTGGCATTCTGGCTTACATTTCACACCTTTAGGGATAGCTGGTGTGAATCTGTCCTCCATGATGCAACCAAATCTGGGGTTTCTGAATCAGCAAAGCAGAACCCTGATCTCAGAGTGTGATAAGCGTGCTAAGGTCCTTCGTCTTCAGGTTGTCCTGTCTGGTGGGCAGCCATTCTCTTGGGACCACAGTTCCACAGGTCCCATCATGACAGTGGACACGGGTTTTTTGTTTTGTTTGTTTAAACAAGTGATTTACTTGTGGCTTGTAGGGACTGTAGTTTGGTTCAGGGGCTGTATCAGCTTCAACCTGGAACTAGTCTTATCTTTGATATTCAAGCTATTTAACCTCAGTCCAGGTTTTCTCAGGCATATGGAGATTTCTTTATCATTTGTCCAAGGTCACTTAGTCGGTCAGTGACAAACGGGCCCCCATCACCTTATTTTCTCCTACCTTCTCCCCACACAAATTTCCTGCCTAGGGAGTAAAGCCTGGGTAGGAAGGCAGTTTGAAACGGATTTCCCTTCTCCTGAACTGGGTTGGAATCCAGTGAGATAAATTATGCATAGAATTTTGTTACTTATAGGAAGACCTCAACATTAAAGAATCAACTCAACCAAAAACCAGTGTCTCTAGGGAAGCGGCTGTGGCTCAATTGGTTGGGCTCCCGTTTACCATATGGTGGGCCCCGGGTTCAACTCCCAGGGCCTCCTGGTGAAGGCAAGTCAGCCACATGGCATGGTGAGCTGACCGCCCACGCTGACCACCGCTCACGCGGTGCAGTGAGCTGGCGCAGCAAGATGACCCAACAAAACGGAGGCAAACAGACACAGAAAAATGCAAAGCAAATGGACACAGCAAGGGGGGGATAAATAAATAAATTTAAAAAATAAAAAAATAAAAAAAATAAAAGCCAACAAAACCAATGTCTCCCAACTTTTTAAAATCCCACTGGGCATGTATAAAAAGTGGTAATGATAAAAAATGATAATAATTGTATGTGGCCGACTGAGTAAATGCATGGGGCTGATCTTAGTCACATCAAGGGATGAGAGGGACAATATATTTGAATACCTGTAACCCAAGCCCCAGCACACTGGCTGGAATGTTCTATCATAAGCTTTGTCAAGCTGGGGGATACAGAGAGCAATGTTAGATTGTTATCTCTTCTTGGGATCTAACTCTGATTGGTAAAATAATTTCCTCTTGAACCAAAATAGAGGTGCCTGCCTTCCATTATACAGTGATGATTTATTTTACAAGGGCTGTAGGTAGGTGAGAACAAGCTTCTTGGGTTTCATGTCTTTCTGTAACATGATGACACATTCTACAGACCGTTGGTGCCTATTTCTTGTCTTGTCATTGCTTGTCTCCACATCTATCACCACTATTCTCGTCTTTCAACATGATTTATTTTATAGTATGCTTTGTTTCTCAAGTTGATTAACATCCTAAGAAACAGTCAGGAAGCAGACTTATCATTTCAGTATGTTCTACCAATCTCCTTGAAAATACTCTAGAAAGCAGAGTCTTCCTTATAAAGTCTTTTCCCACAATACAATAAAAAATTTAGGTTCCATCTCCATACCTAATAACTTTACATTGTTAATGGATAACAATAACTTACTTTAATGTTACTGCTTTAGCATCAGAGTTTGATAAAATCAGTATATAGTGTCTAGTAAGTACATTTTTTTTCTTTTTATTTAAAAAAATAGATTTTATTTTTACAGCCATTTAGGGTTATAGAAAATTTGAGCAGATAGTACAGAGAGTTCCCAAACAATCCATACTCTTCCCAATTTCCCTATTAACATTTTGCATTAATGTGGTACATTTGTTAAAATAGATGGACTAATAGCAATATACTATAATTAACTAAAGTCCATAGTTTACATTAGAGTCACTCATTGTGTTGTACAGTACTATGGGTTTTGACATATGCATAATGTCATGTGTCCACTATGACAGTATTATAAGGAATAGTGTCATGGCCCTGAAAGTCCCCTATTCTCTACCTATTCCTCTCTCATCCCCATCCCCCAAATCCCAGACAACTATGTTTTTGTTTTTTTTTTTTTTACCATTTCTATAGTTTTGCCTCTTCCAGAGTGTCATATAGGTGGAATCTTATAGCATGTAGGCTTTCTACTTAGTAATATGCATTTAAGCTTCTTCCATGTCTTTTTGTGGTTTGAGAGCTTGTCATTTCTTTTTTTTTTTTTTTTTTAAAGATTTTATTTATTTATTCATTTATCCCCCCCTTGCTGCTTGTGCTTGCTGGGTCAGCCAACCACGCCGTGTGGGCGGGCTTGCCTTCACCAGGAGGCCTCGGGAACCAAACCCGGGGCCTCCCATATGGTAAACGGGAGCCTTACTGATTGAGCCACAGCCGCCTCATTTCTTTTTATTACTGAATAATATTCCACGGTATAGAAGTACCACAGTTTATCCATTCACTTATTGAAGGACATCTTGTTTGCTTCCAGTTTTGGGCAATTGTGAATAAAACTGCTGTAAATATTCGTGTGCAAATTTTGGGTGGACATAGGTTTTCAACTCATTTGTGTAAATACCTAGCAGCACAATTGCTGGATCAAATGGTAAGACTAAGTTTAGCTTTGTAAGAAACTGCTAAATTGTCTTCCAAAGTGACTATACCATTTTGCACTCCCACCAGCAGTGAGTGAGGGTCCCCGTTGCTCCACATCCTCCCCAGCATCTGTGATTGTCAGTGTTTTGGATTTTAACCATTCTAATTCGTGCACAGTGGTATCTCATTGTTGTTTTAATTTACAATTCCCTAATAACATATGGTGCTGAGCTGTTTTCATATGCTGATTTTCCACCTGTATGCCTTCTTTGTTCAGATCCTTTGCCTATTTTTTTTTTTTTTAAATTGGGTTGTTTTCTTATTGTTGAATTTTAAGAGTTCTTTGTATATTTTGGATACAAGTCCTTTATCAGTTAAGTGTTTTGCAAATATTTTATCCCAGTCTGTGACCCACTTTTTCAGCCTCTTAACAATGTCTTTTGCATAGCAGACGTTTTCAGTTTAATAAAGTACAAATTTCAATTAAGTTTTAACTGAAGTATAACTAAAGTGTCAGTGCTTTTTTTTTTTTTTTTTGCACACCATCTTGGCTGTCTTATAATCTTACTCATGTTTGCATGCTTTCCACAGATATTTTTGGCATAACTGTCAAGTATTAGATACTGCATTCTGTCTTCCTTCTCATTTTCTATTTCTCTTTTCATGATCTTTACCACTTCTCTCCCTGTTTCTCTGAACTTGCATCCACTTTTCCACTTTCTCGCTCATTTTTTGTCCATTTTCTCCTTTCTCCTCCATTTATTATTTATTCTTGTATTTCTCTATCGCATTTCTTTAGATTTAGTTAGATGTCTACAATGTAAGACTTAGATTATAACAAACACTTACTTTCATGAAAATAACTGCATTCATCACTGTCACGAGGGGTTGCTAAGTTTCTGATCTATCTAGGATTGTTGTTCACACTGCATGACAGGCCTAACTACCCACTTTGCTGGTCTCCTGTCTGATGGCTGAGGTTCCTGAGGGTAGAGCCTGGAGATATTTCCTACTGGAAGTCCTATGGAATTCCCAGTCAATGAGGAAAGTCCACCTTACCAAAGACCAAGATGAGAAGTGCAACGTATGGTGTAACAAGAGGGTGGGAGAATTTAGGAATCAGTATAAAGGGCTGGCAGTTCCAAGTAGGGGACAGGGTGGAGCAGGTGTAGCTCAGTGGTTGAGTGCCTGCTTCACATGTACAAGGTCCCAGGTTCAACCCCTGGTATCACCTAAGGAAAAAAAAAAGTAGCAAGTAGGAGGCAGGAAGATAAATTTGGAGAAAATCTGAGAGCTGATGAACAAGGAACCTCAAAAGGTGCTTTTATTGTCCTTGGTGCAATTTATTGCTGTGTAACATACCACCCCAAATTTTTGCATAAAACAACAAAAATCATTTATTATCTCAGGCGACTGGCTTTTGCTAAGCAGTTCTTGCTTGGGATCTCTCATGTGGTTGCAGCCAGATGGTGGCTGAGGTCGGAGGCTGGGAATAATGGTGCCTATTGGATACGACTTCACCTGGGGCAGTTGGTGGAAACACCTACATGGGGCTTCTCCATGTGGTCTGGCTTCCTTACAACACGGCAGCTCAGTTCTAAGGGCAAGTAGCCAAAGGAAAAGCCAGGGGGAAACTGCATTGGCTTTTTTTTTTTTTTTAATTAATTAATTTTTTTATTGTGGGTAAAAATCAAAATTTTCACAATACATAACAATATTTGTAAAATGATATATAAATATATATGCATATATGTGCATTTGCTTACAAAAATGTTATATATAAATATATTTTAAGAGGTGCTTAGATTACCTAAAATATTACACGGAACCTACTGGGATTCCCATGTTGCCCACCTCCCACACCTCCCACCACATCCCACACAAATATCTCCCACAAGTGTGGCCCATCACCCTCAATGGACTTACACATCCTGGGGCCTTGCCATCAACCATAGACCACAGTTCACATCGTAGACCACTCTCTCCCACACAGTTCTGAGTGGTGTGTGCTGATTTAAAATGGCCTACATCCGTTGCCACAACGGCACTCAGGACAACCCCCAGATCCCGAAAAGTGCATTGGCTTTTATGATCTGGTCTTGGAAGTCACATGCTGTCATTTCTGTCATACTCTATTGGTTGGGTAGTCACAAAGGTCCACCCAGTTTCAAGGGGAGGGAGTATAGACTTCACCTCTTGATGAGAGCTGACAAGATCATTGTCAAATGTGCATATGGGATGAGAGATCTTGTCATAGCCATCTTTGGATAATATAGTCTGCCACAGTCTGTCCTCCAGCCACAATGATTCACACCCATTCCACATGCAAAATATATTCACCCCACTCCCAAGACTTCTAGTCTCATGGCTTTATAGCATCCTGGCAGGTTGAGATTGAACCAAAACAGAGGATTTCCTCCTCTCTCCCTGTCACACAGAAGCTCCCGTTCCCATTCCTCTGACCAGAAAGAGAGGGCTTCTCTTGGGTTTTTCTGCCTCTGCTGCTTGAGCAGTTCTTTCTGGGTTTCAGGCTCGTCTGAGTCTATTGCAGGAGATATGGAAGAAAAAAGCCTGGAATGTTCACCACCTTATTGATTTTCTTGAATTTTGATCTTCCTCCCTTTTGGGAATTAAATCATATCCCCCACAGGCACATGTAAATCTTAATCCCTGTGGATTAAGTCCTTAAGTCCTTAAATCCTGTGGGTGTGAACACATTTGTAAATAGGATCTTCAAAGATACTATTAAGATGAGGCCAAATTGAACCAGGGTAGGACTAGAATCCTTTTTTTTTTTTTTTAATTTATCTCCCCCCCCCCCCGATGGTTTTCTTGTCTGTCTGCTCATTGTTTGCTTGCCTTCTTGGAGACACTGGGAACCAAATCTGGGACCGCCCACATGGGAGGCAAGTGCCCAACGGTCTGAGCCACATCTGCTCTCCGCAGGCTGCGGCATCTGCTGGCTTGGGACATCTGCTCATTTAGGTGTCTGCTCATTGTGGTGGGTGTGGCATCTGCTCGTCTTCTTTAGGAGGCACCGGGACCCGAACTTGGGACCTCCCATGTGGTAGGAGGGTGCCCAACTGGTTGAGCCATATCTGCTTCCCTAGAATCCTTTTAAGCAAAGGAAACTTGGAAATGGAAGGAGTAAGGAGGAGACAGTAGGAAACAGATCGCCATGTAATCAACAATTGCTGGCAAGTCACCACTAGGATGCCACAAACTTCAGAGAAAGCATGCCCTGCTGGTACCTTGATTTTCCACTTCTTGCCACCCAAACTGTGAGACAATAAATTCCTGTTGTTAAAGCCAACCAATTTGTGGTATTTGTTATAGCAGCCCTGGCAAACAAAGACATTCTTTAATTCACCTGGTATTATTTACTTTCCAAGTCCTCACTCATTGCTTTATGTAGTCCATCCAGGGCTTTTAGATGTAATCAGTGGGAGAAAGTCTGTGGAGTCTGCTCACTCCATCTGAACTGGAACCCCAACCAGAAGCCGATTCTTAATTTTAGATTTCTTTGCCCTCTACTGGAAACAAGGAGCAGTTTTATTTTCAAGTCCTGTCACCTTTATATTTAACTGTTTGTTTTTGAGCTCATCTCTCTCCTCTCTCTTTTTATAATTGAAGGCAGCTAGAAGATGCCAGGTGACACTGTCAACATTATGCCTGGAAATTGCCTTAGGTAGATTACACGGTTCATTAGGTACATTTTTTATTTTCCAAGCCAGCATAAGCGTCAATGTTGCTGAACTTTCTGCCACTGTTTCCTTTCTTCCAGTTTCCAGTAATATTATCCTCCTGTTTATTTAAGCCCCCACTGACAGACTTCTCAAGGCCTTTCTACCTTCTCTCCACTGCCTGGTCCCAAAGCCAGTGTCACATGTTTAGGTTTTGTATTACAGCAGCACTTGCTTTGATTCCAATATCTGTGTCAGTTCAAGTCTGATCAGAGGAGCAGAACCACCTTGAGTGAAACAAAATTTGCTGTAGGGATTAGAATTTATGTGATTATGGGAGCTGGTTAAGCTGTCTGTGCAACCTGTTGTCCCTGTGTCCAGACGTGGGCCTTAAGTCAGCAGGGCTGATTCATGAAGGAAAGATGGATGTGAAATGGGAGAAAGGAAGCACCAACCACAGCCTGTTGGATGAGCTGGAACCCACATGGAGGAACTGCAACTCATGTCCGTCTCTCACCAGGACCCACATTGGTCTTTCACGCCTCCTAGCCTCCAACTTCCAGGATGAAGGTGGCTTGCAGAAGAGCAGGTGCACTTTGCTATGGGGCTGCTCAAAAATCTAGTGCAGAATTCAGAGAAGTGGAAGAAGGAGTTCTGGTAGGAGCTGGAGGAATTGCAGGCCCAGTTGCTGCCCTCCATTAACAAGTGAGTGGGCAGACCCACGGCACTGTGTGCAAGCTGCAATAATGCCTGCCCCATGCCAACTTTCTGACTGCAAGCATGGCTGCCATTTCACTTCTGCCTTCCAAATTTTGCTCAAAATTATCTGGGAAATGTAGTTCCAGCTTAGCAACATTGACAGGTACAAAGTCACCATAGTCCTAAAGCCCTTGGCCAAGGATTAGGAGTACAGCCTGAGAATGCACAAGAAGTATCTATGTACCTGCATTGGCAGAGTCTGGCTATTTGAAGATTTGTGTGACTCAAGTGCAAAGAACTTACATAAAGGTAGAGAAAGTTAGTGCTTGTAAATCAATGATACTTGATAACTAAAAAATAAAAATGAATACAGTGCTCGCTTTGGCAGCACATATACTAAAATTGGAATGATACAGAGAAGATTAGCATGGTCCCTGCGCAAGGATGAGATGCAAATTCATGAAGCATTCCATATTTTTAGATTTTGACGATATTCTTTTGTAATTTGTAACAAATGTCTCATAACAATGCAAGGTGTTGGTGGACGGTTGATGTATGGGACCCCTGTATGATGTTATGCATATTTGCTTTGTAAGTTCACAACTTTTACTTTACACTTATTGTTTATGTATGTTCACAAAAAAATGATATTAAAAAAATAATAATAATAGGGTAGGTTGGGGGAAAAATACACCAAAGGTAAGATACTTTGGTTAGTAGAAATACTTTGAGGATGCTCTTAAAGCATTAGTTAAAAATGTTTCACAACAATGCAAGGTATTGGTGGTTGGGTGAGGTATGAGAGCCCTGTACGATGTTATGTATGTTTAATTCTTAAGTTCACAACTATTACTATGCACTTATTGTTTATGTATGTTATGTATGTGATATACTTCAATAACTGAAAAAACATGAAAAAAAAATGAATACATATCCAGAAAAAAGTAATTAATATTGAAATGATTATTAACCTATTCCAGCATACCCCAAACTGATCAAGACAGGAATAGGGTCTCTATAGGGCAATTAAGTTTGAGAAATTCTGCATGCTATAGCTTCCTGTTGGGACATTCAAAAAAGAACATTTGTATATTAAAGACTATGCAAAGTGCTGAAAAATATCCACATTATGGATAGAATTGTGTTCCCCCAAAAAGATATGTTCAAGTCCTAACCCCTGGTTTCATGAATGTGATCCTATTTGGAAATAGGATTTATGAAGATGTTATCAGTTAAGATGAGGTCAAACTAGATTATGGTAGACCAATATGACTGGTGTCCTTACAAGGAGAATAAATTTGGACACAGAGAGATAGAGAGGAGAATGCCAGAGAGATAGAGAGGAGAATGCCATGTGATGACTGAGGCATAGAACGCCATGGATTGCTGGCATTCCAGAAGCCAGAAGAGGCATAGAACAGATTCTTCCCCACAGACATCGAAGGAATTGTGGCCCTGCTGGCACCTTGATTCTGGACTTCGGAACTCCGGAACTGTGAGACAATAATTTCTGTTGTTTTAAGCCACCCTATTTGTTTACCTTTGTCGTGGCAGTCCTGGGAAACTAAGACAATCCAGTATTCCTCTTTCACATACCCCACTGTTTCATACATGATTTACTGATAATCCTAAATTGCTCTTTTCTTTTATACCTGGCTGATGATATTGAGTTAGTGCATGGTAATAGTATCTGCCAGCTGTTGCTGGCAGTCAGGAAAGGAAGACAGACATTGTTGTGAATTGAATAGTGTCCTCCAAGAAGCTGTGTTGAAGTCCTAACCCCCAGGTACCTGTGAATGTGACCTTCTTTGGAAATAGTCTTTACAGATATAATCAAGTTAAGAAGTCACACTCGGTTTGGGTGGGCCCTAAATCTAATATAAGAAGGAAATCTGGACACAGAGACACACAGAGAGAATGCCATGTGATGACAGAAGCAGAGGCTGAAATGATGCATCTACAAGCCAAGGACTTCCAACGACCGCTGGCAACCACCAGCAGCAAGAAGAGAGGCATGGAACATACTCTCCCTCCAAGCCCCAGGAAGGAACCGACCCTCCTTACACCTTTATTTTGGACTTGTGGCCTCCAGAACTGTGAGAGAATAAATTTCTGTTGTTTTAAGCCACCCAGCTTGTGGTACTTGTTACAGCAGCCACAGGAAACTAATACAGACGTGAAGTGGGGGAGAGGAAGCACAAACTGGAAGCCAATGGGGGATATATTAGAACTCTGGTCTCTCTCTCATTGGAAGCCATGTTGGTCTCTCACACCTCCAAGCTTCAATCTTTGATGATGCTTGGTGAGGTGCTGTAGAGATGAATATGGAGGGAATAGGATTTTGGGTACAGGGAACCAGACGGTTGACCCCTGCCAGATGGAATTACCCCTTCCATCTGTGTCAAGCGGATCCTCCAGCTTGCTGGGCACCTGGAACTTGCTCGTTCACCTATAGTTGCTGGCCAGGGCAAGTGCCCTCTCATCTGGCCCAACCTCTACCACCATCATCTCCCCCTTTGTTCTCTTGCTCTTTGTTAGGTACGGGAAAGACCAGAGCTATGGACATCAACAGGGTGTGAAGAGACACCTGGGCAATGATCCATACAGGAAGGTGTGGGCAGGTGTGAGTGGGTGGGGAGGGAGTAAAGGTCACTGGCATTGCAAAACCAGCTGGTTTTGCAGGGGCAGGGGAAGGAAGAGCCCTCCTAGCCACACTGTGATTACAGATATCCAGCAACATCCATCTGTATATTCCAGGCCTCTTCCTGGCTCATGCCCTGCTTTCTGCTTCCTCCTCCTGCCTTTTCTTTAGCTCAGATTTTGGCTTTCCTTTGGAACTACAATTAGGATTCTTTCCCTTAGCGATGGACCCCCATTCTGAGCAACTCCGGTGGCTCTGGCCTTGTACCAATGCTCTGAGTCAGACTCCAGGCTCACTTCTGCTCTTGAGCCAAGTGAAGATTCTCTCTGCCACCTTGGCACCTGGGAAGCAGATGGGTCTGTCTATTCTCGTAGTGCTCTTATCACAAAGCATCTCCAGGCACTAGTATCAACCAGCTTCTAGTATCAGCCATGCTTTAACACTGATGTCTTTGCAGCCTAGTGATGATTGTATTATTTTAGTAAAGTGTCCATCTCTACAGCAACGCACCTGGCAGTCTGGAAGAGTAACAACAGCTTCCCTTTGTGCAGGGGCCCCTTGCAAGTTCCTTTAAATGCATTGTCTCTAATCCTCATAAACCCTGAAAGATAGAGAATATTGTCCCAATCTTACCAGTGAGAAAAACTGGCTCCCAGAGGGCAACTTCACACAGCTATTAAGTGTCAGAGCAGCAAGTCAGACCCACGTCTTCAGACTCCAGGGCCGGCACCGCCGCCCCACCCCCCATCCCCCCACATGCCTTAACAGAGATATTGGTTTCTATTAAAACCAGCCCTTGGCCCAGAATTGTCCTCACTCTCTAAGGACTTCCTGCATTTTCTTCTAAATCGCAATTCAAACGTCCCCTCAGGAGCCTCTGTCAGAATGCTCCTCTCAGTAGCCCTAAAACAATTCCTACAGTGAACCCAGTCACTAAATTGCTTTGGGAAATATATACTTTCTAAATTGAAACTGTCACATAAACGTGAGAGTTATCCCTACCCAGGAAGTTCTTGTGTGGTTCTCTACCAGGTGTCTCCACAGCTTTCTATTTCAGAATCTCCCTTTCTCATTTCTGCCTCAGACAGACTGCCCCCTACATCTCACAGAATGCATTTACATTCTAAGCCGACATCCCTTAAAATCTCATACTTATCCTTTCTTCATATATATTTTTAAGAACAAAACATTCAAGAACATGCCAGTTTAATTAAACACTCTTAAAATACAAAATCCTGTGGGTTGTCAGTGATTATTAGGTGGCATTTAGTGTTCCTGTTTCATGGTATCGAGAGGGCTGGTGAAATATTTTATCATCCTTTAAGAGTTAGTCTACACAGCAAGTTTCCAAATATTTTCTCATTTGATGCTTAAGAATCCCTAAGAGGACTTGGTTACTGTTTTACAGATGAGGAAATGGGCTCAGCATGGGGAAATGACTTGTTATGGTCTTGCTGCTGATACGGAGAAAGGAGACCTCCTGCTCTCCTCTCTCTGTGTACTTTGACCATACCACACTCTAAAATTTATTTAGCCTTTATCCAGAGGGCCTAGTAACTTCTTCTCCTGTGGACCAGTGCATTGTAATGAAAAGAAAACCTTATCCTCTGTTGTGTTTCCTATGTCTGCAAATTACATGAAGAATTCTGGGCTGTGCTCACTGCCCTGCTGACTGTAATATGACGGAGATGTGGCCAAAGTGACAGCGGGGAGAATCTCCAGGCAAGCCTCCTTTGTCCCCAAGAGTCTAGGAGACAGAACACATGGAGTCTGTTCCTCCAGCTTCTTAGTCTCCTGGGTGCAACAGCTGAGGAACATCCATTCACACAGGCTGCAGAAGGAATCACCAGGTCAAGGGAGTTCAGAGCTTGTCGTGGCCTCCAGCATCCACTCACTGCTGCCAGGCAGGGATACGTGTGAAGACTCAGAACGACTCAAATCTCTCCATCCAGGGTTCAGAGACTGATCACTGTATGGGTAAGGGATGCAGTGGGATAGTGTAGACCTGCTGCTGGTTTAGCTCATGTTAAATGAGACCCTAGGAGAATGGACCAGCCATGCAAAAGAGCTGGAAAAGAACATTCCAGGAAGAGGGACCAGCAAATAGAAAGCCTTGAGGAGGGAATGAGTGGGGTGAGTTTTAGGAACAGAAAGGAGGCCACCGTGGCTAAAGCAGGGGTTGGCAAACTTTTCCTGTAAAGGGCCATCTAGTAAATATTTTAAGCTTTGCAGGCCATCAGGTCTCTGGTGTAATCACTCACCTCTGCTGTTGTAGCACAAAAGCAGCCCTCGGCAATACATAAATGAATGAGCATGATTGTGTTCCAATAAAAAGTTATTTATGGACACCAGATTTTGAATTTCATAGAATTTTCACAGATCATGAATTATTATTCTTTTGATTTTTTTTCCCCAACAATTTCAAAATGTAAAAACCGTTCTTAGCTCAGGGGACATACAAAAGCAGGCAGTCGGCTGAATTTGGCCGGTGGGCCATAGTTTGCTGACCTCTGGGCCAAAGCATAGTGAACAAGAAAGAGAATAGTCCCAGATGAGATTAGAGAGTTAGGTGGGCACGGGCCAGACCCACTGAAGGGAGTGTGGATTTTATTCTAATTTCTAGGGGAAATGCCTTTAATAACACTCTGGTACATCTGAGCAGAATGGACTGTAGAGAAACAAAAGTAGAAGCAAAGATGTCAGTAAGGAGAATGCTTCAGAAGACCATGGAAAAAATGATAAAATACTAAAATGGGAATAAAATCCTCAACCTCAAAGTGAATGACCTATTGGGGGGTTGATAATCCACCACAGTGCCTGTTACATAGTACTTACTCAGTGAGTGTTAGTTCCACATGCTTTCCTTCCTTCTTTGGCAGTAAAGAGGCTGGAATACTTGGCTTAGTTTAAATCTCTCACCATTCCAGAAAAATGGGTCATTCTAATAAAATTGGGTCAGAGAATGTCATTAGCAATGAGCAGACATCAGCTTATGTTTTGTTAATGACTCTATGACATATATACATATATATAGAATATATATATTCATATTTTGTTGAACATATGAAATAACTAAAATGTTTCTACTGTTTAAGATTTATCAAGATCACTGGTCTGATTATTGCTCTGAAAACACACTTAGTTTTAATCTATTTAGTTGTGCCACTAAAAACAGTCATATATCAAAAGTTTTTTTTTAAAAAAATTATCCTTAGTTATAGAGAGGAAAAAACACAAATTTAATTGATCGTATTGCCATATTTAACAAACAAAAAACTAGTCTTTATGTGCTATTCCATTTTCTTCTGTTCTCCTGTTCTCTCCTGGCAGTGAATAGGAATAAAGATGTAAGAAACATCCAAGTCAGAAATTTGCCTGATATTGGGTAATTATCAACTTGAAAAAAAGGGATGACTCCCCCAGGAGTCCATATGGCACCACATGAGTCCATGGGCTTGAGAAGTGGGTATGATAAAAATCTAACCGTCCCAGAATCTGGGTGTCAAATGAAATAATGTAGATAGCTGTGAGGTTAAAGATTTTGTACCTATTCGATTTTACGTACTTATAAAGGTAGGTGTGTTAATCAACACTTACTCTTTTATACACATAGCAAAGGCATAAATATGACCATAGTCCTTGGCTTCAAACTGAGTATTTATAACAACATATTAAATTTCTTATAGAGTAACAGACATAAAATCTCAGCGTTGATGACTGCCGAATTCACTTTTAGGGCCACTGTAACAAATTACCACACACTTGGTGGCTTATAACAATAGAAATTTATTCTCACTGTTCTGGGGGCCAGAAGCCTGAAATCAAGTTATTGGCAGGGCTGTCCTGCCTCTGAAGGCTCTAGGGGAGAATCCTTCCGTTCTCGTCCAGCTTCTGGTGGCTCCTGGTATTTGTGCCTAGGTTTGTGGCTGAAAAACTCCAGTCTCTGCCTCTTTCACATGACCTTCTCCTCTTCCCTGTGTCTTCTCTTCTATCTCTTATAAGGACACCTGTCACTGGATTTAGGGCCCATCCAAATCCAGGTGATCTCATTTCAAGATCCTTAACTTAATTACATCTGCAAAGACCCTTTTTTCAAATATGGCCACATGCACAGGTTCCGAGGATTAGGATGTCAACATATCTTTTGAAGGGCACCATTCAACCCCCTATAACTGCGGACTCTGTCCTTGGCAAAAGGTTACTTTAAGGCATTGCAAGCATATTTTGTCTACATACAACATGCAAATTGATATTTTGCCCTGAAATTATTTCTTAATTTTTTCCAGCATGCAAAGCTTCTCTCTTTCAGTTCTAAGTTTTATGTCCATTACAGGGCTTTTTGAGTTGAGTTCAGCATTCTGATCGTTAACTCATTCCCTTTGCTGAGCTTGGAAGATTCTAAGAGTTTTTCTTTTTTCTTCTGTACATACTATGTCTTTTTCTTCTCTGGCTGCTTTCAAGATTTTTCTCTTTATCATGGATTTTCAGAAATTTGATTACAGTATGCCTTACTAAGTTTTTTGCTTCTTTGCATGATTATTGTATTTAGGATTTGTTGGGCTTTTTGGATCTGTAGCTTTATAACTTTGATCAAATTTGGAAATTTCTTGGCCATTATTTCTTAAAATATTTGCTGTGGTCTCCCTTTTCTCTTTCCGGGACTTCCATTATACATGGCAGACTTTTGTATTATTCCATAGGTCACTCGGTCTCTGTTCAATTTATTTTTCCAGTTTTTTTTTTTTTTTAAATCTCTGCTTCATTTTGGTTAGATCCTATTGCTATGACTTCATATTCCCCCAATTTTTTCATTTAATCTGATGCTAATCACATCTAATGATATTTTTAAAAGTAAAATTTTATTTTAGAATAGTTTTAGATTTACAGAAAAATGGTTAAGGTAGTACAAAGACTTCTTGTATACCTCTCACCCAGCTTCCTCTATTGTTAACATTTTATATTACTATGGTATATTTGTCACAACTAATGAACTAATATCGATAAATTAATATTCACTAAAGTCCATACTTTATTTCCTTAGTTTTTACCCAATGTCTTTTTTCTATTCCAAGATCCCATCCAGAATACCACATTATGTCTCCTTGGGGTCCTCTAGATTGTGAGTTTCTCAGTCTTTCCTTGTTTTTTGATGACCTTGATAGTTTTTGAGGACTACTTATCAGATATTTTGTAGACAGTCTCTAAATTTTTGTCTGATGTTTCTCTCATGAAAAAACATTAGTATTTTATTTTTGCTGTAACAAATTACTACAAATTTAGTGGTTTAAACGAAACAAATTTATCTTAAGTTCTATAGGCCAGAAATCCGACATGGGCTAAAATGAAGGTGTTGGCAGGCTGCATTCCTTTCTGGAGCCTCTAGGGACAAATCTGTTTTCTTGCCTTTTCCAGCTTTTAGAGGCCATCTACAATTCTTTGACTGGGTGTCCCCCTTCTTCCATTCTTGAAATCAGGAACACTGTATTCTCTGACCCTTATTCTGTTGTTACATCTCCCTCTGATTTGATTTCATTGGGCCTGTAACATTTAATTTTGTGTATCAACTGGCTAAGTTGTGATGCCCAGTTGTTTGGTCAAATACTGGCCTACCTGTTACTGTGCAAGTATTTTGTAGCTGCGATTTGTATCCACAATCAGCTGATTGCATCTTTAATCAGTTAATTGCATCTAATACCAACAAAAGAGATCGCCCTTGGCAATGTGGGTAATTTCCTCATCCAATAAGTCTTAGAAGTGAGAACTGAGGGTTGAGAGACCAGAAGAAGAATTTTTGCCTCAATTTCAACATTGGCTCTTGCTGGAATTTTTAGCCAGCCATCTTCCCCTGAGAAATCTGGACTAAAGATTTCAACATCACCTTTATTGGAGTTTCCAGCCTGTGGCCTGCCCCATGGGGTACAAATTTGTCAGTCCCATGGTTATATGAGTCAATTCCTTATAATAGATCATATATATGTATCGTGTTGGTTCTGTTTCTCTGGAAAACCCTGACTAATACAAGGCTCGCCCAGATAATCTAGGATAATCTCCCAATCTCAAAGTCAAATCATTAATCACATCTGCAAAGTCCCTTTTGCCATGGAAAGTAACACATTCAGAGACTCCCGGGATTAGGATGTGGACATCTTTGGGGCCAGTATTCTGCCTCTCACACTGCATTGTGGGTTTTTGGAAGGAAGGCCACAACAGTAAATGGCCATTTTCATCACATCATATCAAGGGTAAATGCTATCAGTATGATTTATCACTCATGATGTTGACATGGATCACCTGGCTGAGATAGTATTTGTCAGGTTTCTCCACTGTAGTTACTCTTTCCTCTTTTTTCATACAGTGCCCTTTGGAAAGAAGTCACTATGTGCAGCCCACACTTAAAGGGGAGTTGGCTCCACTTCCTTGAGTGAAGAGTATTGTAGCAGTTTGATATTGTTTATGAATCCCAAAAATAGATATTGGATTATGTTTGTAAACTGGTTTGTTCCTCTGGGCGTATTAGATTATTATACTGGATTCAGAGTTTTCACTTTTACTTGATTAAATAATGATTAAGGCTTTGATTGGGCCTTAACATCAGTAGGATGTTGAGTCCCTGCACCCTTGGTGGGTGGGGACACACTAGGAAATGCACAACCGAGAAGGGATGTTGGAGCTTTGAGCTGGAGCCGGGTAAGTAAGCACACAGAGAAGCAGAGAGGCTTGATTAGACACCGTAGAGGCCCTGGGAAGAAAGTCTACAGCTGGTCTTATAGCAGAAAACATGGCTTACAATATTACGGATTTTTAAAATAATTCCTCTATTTTTGTTTAATTTAAACAAAAGCTAAACTTACAGGTCAACGGACTTTTAATCTAATTTGGGCTTTACTCTGGCCAATGCGAGGAAATAAACTGTATAGCACAAGGGTTATAGATACATACAACCAAACATCTGGATAAAGTAAGTAGTTAAATGCACAGGTGTTCCTGCCTAGATAAGCACAAGCCAAACATTTGGACATTGGTTTTCTTCTTTAGTTTTAACCAGATGCTTGGTAACATGGAATAGACATAACCATGTAATTAAAATAAGTTATGAGTGCAGTGCTGAGTTCACAAATAACTTACGGCTACTCTTCTGCACATCTTGAGTATGATCACGAATAAGTCCACCACTATCATTACATCAGAATGTCTACTGATGCATGCCCGACGACGGTCCAAGGAATTCATATCTGCAGGCACTGATCTGTTGAGTAGAACTTTTCTTCTTCATTCCTAAAGAATCAGTTCAAGTATCACAAAGAAATAGTTTCCAATAGTTTCAGTCTATGGTTTCAGAAGCTGAAGGGCTGCCTTAAAGATCTTATTAAATTCACATGTTTATGCCACATGTTGGATCTAGGATTCTCCCTTCCTGTCCCCAAATTTTAATGGGAAAACTATTAGTTTCTTAACACAACCAATATGTAGAATGCATAATTCAACCAAACCCCTTTGACCTCAACACAGAACTGGATTAGACTATAGGACAAGATGGGTGCTCTCTGTGGGTGAAAGGGTGTTTATAGTCTGAAAGCTTCTATCAAGGATTTTTTAGTCTGGGTATAATAGACAAAAATATACCTATACATCTATTTCTAGATAACCAGCTATTTATTTTTAGCCTATTCTTTATGGTAGAGCTCAAATCTCAGTACCTGTGGGAAGCCTTCCAAGCCTTTGTTTTGGACAGGCCTTGATGTGCAGAGAAAACTGGACTAAAGCACTCCCTTTTCCCAATGCTACTGAACTGGTGTTCTGAGTTTATGTACATGCACTTCGTTCTTCAAACGTATTTAGTGGGCCAGATTCCACCAGCTGCTTGCTTCCTTCCTGTGGGTAAGTCCAGCCTGCCTGGAAGGAAGCCATGTTGGTTCTCTAGGGTGACACAGGCATATTCATCGGTATAAGGCAGAGAATGCTTAGGAGTGGAAGCAGGGCTCATGCCAGCATGAGAACAATAATCTTCAAACCCCACAGTTTATACATTAGAAAGTTCCTTCTCATCAGTTAGGCCACAGAAGACACACATAAAAGACCGAGCTGGGCATTTCTCACGGGCAGGGTAGGCAGATCCCATAAGGAACTAAAATGTCTGCCTGTTTAAAAGTTGCCACTGTGGGTTTATTGGATGGCCTTGGGTTAAAGCTCTCTTGCCAGAAGGTCCCCCAAAGAGACATAAACATAGTGGGCACTCAAGAAATAATTATTTATAATGAATTATCCAGGGCAGTTCAAATATACATAGGCACACACACACACAGACGACTCAATACAATAAACTAAATAGAAATTAAAGTGATTTAAATTTTTCTCTTTAATCTTCCTTACACTTCAAACTTTTCATGTTATTTTAGAATTATTTTTTCTCAATATAAAGATAAAGAAAAAAGAATAAAGAAAAAATCCCCCAACCTCAAGGTGATGAACATCAACAGCTTGTTAACTTTCTAATTCAAACCTATTTTTTGGTCATTGTTATTTTTTGCAAAAAAGAGATCAGAGTATGAAAATTTATTTGCGTCTTGATTTTCATTCTTTATAATACATCCTGGTCCCCTTTCCAAATCAACAGATACAACTGAATCACTCTTTTCATTGGTGCATGACATCACATAAAATGGATCAACCACAGCTTATTTAAACACCCAGTTACTTACAGACATTCAAGTTCTTTCCGGTTTTGTCACTAAAAAATCAGTCTGTATCATTCTAATGTTTTACTAACATCATGTATTACTATTAGAAAAATATTTAAAATATTAAAAAGAGGTATAATTATACTATGAAGTCAAGAAACAGATGCTGAATGAAGAGATAAATGAGTGTATTAAAATACATTACCTGGAAGGGGGCCACATACCATTTCTACCTTGCATAACCGTCTTTTCATTGTGGGCCCTGTCTCCCAATGAATGAAGTCTGCCTTGTGATCAGGAACCTGACTTCTTTCTTCCTTGCCTTCTCCAAAGTGCTGAGCAAAGCTCTGTGGAATGTGGGCAGGTTCAGAGCCACACAACCCATGATGCTCTAATAGTTCCTTTTGATAAGCTGTTTAGACTTCAGAATAAATTACCCCATGTTTACAATGTTATAAAATGATGTGTTCCCAGGCCAGCCCACAAACTCTTATTTTAACCATAAGGAAGCTGAACTATATACTTATAGTAGTATAGTTTCTTATTATTTCTGTGGGAAAAAATATTCTGAATTCCAACTGGGGATCTGGATACAGGGAACCTCCTCCTCTATCGTGGGAGAGAGGTAAAGAGAGAGAGAGAGAAAAAGAATTCTTTTCCCTCACTGCCACCAAATGAGAGCATCTTCACTATTCCCTTCTGCTAATCTGGTTGTATGTGCAAATTGAGCAAGAAAAATGGTGATAAAAATTGCCAATAGGATGACAGAATATGAACATGCCAGAAAGAAAGGCAAAAATATCAAATTTAACATATAAGTATACTCTATTTCTTGAAGAGTCCTCATTCATGATGGAGATAAAAAAAAATGGAATTTGATTGCTAAGGATATAGTAGTTGATATTTGTATGTAAATGATGTGAAAATTTAAAGTTAGAAAAGATTCATTTGTTACAGATTTCTTTGAATTCTTAATCAAATGGAATATTTAAAACATGATGTGAATCCAAGAAAATATTATTATTTAAATATTAATACTGATCATGGGGTATATTGCTAAATAATAATTATTGATCTGTACACAACATTAATTCATAAGTTATTTTTTGTACTTCGGGGCACTGCATCTCAGAAAGTTTTTAATTATATATGTTCCTTTGGAGAGTCAATATTTGTACTGCTAAGATGAAAACAGAAATGCTTTTGAAAAATGAATACTTTGATAAAAGACTAGAAGAACTATACAATGTTTGTAGGAAAAAGTTACCTTCTATGAAACTTGAAGGTACATACATTTAGAAATTCTCAAAAGAGCACAGTGTAAGTTATCTTGGATATGTTAATAGCACATTCTTTTTTTTTTTTTCCACAAATAATGACATTTTATTCCACAATGTAGGTTAAAAATTAAAATTCCCAACAAGCAAAATCTTTTTTTTTTTTTTTAACATTTGCAAAATGATATATATATATGCATATATGTGTATTTGCTTACAAAAATGTTATTTATATATATATATACACATATATTTTAAGAGGTGCTTAGATTACCCAAAATATTACACGGAACCCACTGGGATTCCCATGTTGCCCACCTCCCACACCTCCCACCACATCCCACACAAACATCTCCCACAGTGTGGCCCACCACCCTCAATGAACTTACACATCCTGGAGCCTTGCCACCAACC
>JAKSZT010054341.1:16767308-16914652 GCA_026826555.1 Tolypeutes matacus | reverse complement strand
AGGAGCTCATAGAACATCTAAGTGCCTATTGCCCCACTCAGTGGGGCAATAGGCACTTAGATGTTCTATGAGCTCCTACTGAGGTGTGTGTAAGAGTTACCTCTGGGATGACCTCCCGACTCTCTTTGAAGTCTCTTAGCCACTTGAACTCATTTGTCTTTACCATTTCCCCCTTTTATTCAAGGTCTTTTTCCAGTTGTGTTGCCACTTGGCACTTGGGAAAAGTTTTCAATTAGCAATAATCGCGCCTCGGATAAACCTCATTGGCTACGATACTGCCACTGCGCAAAGCTGCCAGTTGGCACTTGGTATTAACGAGCACATTCTTTTTTGGTAGCACTATGAAAAAAAACTAGCTCAAAGTTGCACATAATTTATATCAAAATCACATCAAGAAATAAATATCTGAAATCACCCACAAAAAGAGTTCTTAAAATTTAATTTTAATAGAAATAAAATCCATTCTTAAAATTTAATCTTTCAGGAGGAAAAAAAAAAAATCACCCATCATCCCATCACTCAAAGACAGCCAGTTAAAGTATTGATATATATCCCTTCAGTCTTATTTCTATGAATATCTTTTTAGTGGTCACACTGTACACATAAAACTTTATTTTCCTTTCACCTTCAATGTGTAGAATAACCATCTACCTTGATCATACTTAAGTTCATAATAAGCAAAAATACCAGCAAATGGAAAAGTCTACGTGGTAAGGTATTTATAGGCAATGGGAGGGTTAGAGATAATGCTCCTCCAATTCCTCAATGAGAGAAAAAGGGTAAGTGTCAGAAAGAGTCACAAAAAGTGGTGGGAGGTGTGGGAGGTGGGCAGCATGGGAATCCCAGTGGGTTCCGTGTAATATTTTGGGTAATCTAAGCACCTCTTAAAATATATGTATATATATATATATAAATAACATTTTTGTAAGTAAAAAATACACATATATGCATATATATTTATATATCATTTTGCAAATGTTTGTATGTATTGTGAGAATTTTGATTTTTACCCATAATAAAAAAATAAATTAATTAAAAAAAAATGAATATAACACACACACAAAAGCACAGTGTCAACCACGGACATTGTGAAGCCAGCGACGAAAAGTTTTCAAGATAAGAAATAAAAACAAAGAAAAACCGAAGTAATTTGAGCAAAACTCAACTGATGATGGAACCGTAATGTCAGTACTTCTGACGTGGCTGGCTCTGCCTGGCTACCCAACATGAACTTACTTATCCACCTTGACGCTTGCCCTGTCTTAGGTTGTTCAGTATACAAATTTCTTTCCAATCATGTTTTTTCTCTTTCTTGTTAACAATCATGACTCTGAAGATGAAGTAAAATGAATAGTCTGTGTTAGTGGCTTTGATCTGTTGTCTATTTTTTTAAGCAACAGAACTATTCCCCCAAATGAAATCTCACTCAGAACCTCAATATGTAATACAGATAAAAAAACAACAAAACAAAACAAAACAAAAAACAGAGCTTCTGTGGTTGTCAAGGGAGGAATGGTGCCGAAAACCAAACTCTACAGCTTGAGGTTGAGAAAGTATGTGATGCGTTGTACAAACCAGTATTTAGTTTCAAATTACAAAGCATTCAAGTCAAATCGAAGTTTTACTTATGCTGGTTGTTCTCCCAACAAAACTTCAGTTTTGTGGAAACTATTATTATACAAGGAGTTTTTGATGGAAAAAGAAATCCGAAAATTTTTAGCAATAAAAAAAAAGTGAGAAACATTTAAACCATTATGATTTTGGAATGGGTATTGATTTTGTGGTGATACAATCTCTGGTAAATTATCACTGTTCACTCAAAACAGCCTGAGGAAAAAAAGCATATCCCTGGAATCCACAGTTGAAAATATTTTCTTTTCTAAGGATTTTTTTTTTTTTTTTTTTGCTAAAACGACACGAATTTACTTCATTCATTAGTAGAAACGTAAATCTGAGAGAACGTTAAAGAGGAATAAGTATATTTGAACTTAGGAATTAAAAAATGGAATTTATAAAAGGCTGAACTGCTTCAGGACATTGTACATGGGATTGTGTTTCCTCAGCCAGTTCATCATGCAATGAAAGGGCAATGAAGGAACAGCTGCAAATTCCTCTGGGAAACAATAAGAAATTCTTGCATTTCATTGATGGTGAGGAGCCAAGTGGGACCAACTTAAAGAATGTTTTAAAAAATTACCTGTAGCACTGAGGACTTTATAGCTTGATTTTTAAAAACCACAGGTCGATCCTGTTTCGAAACTTCAGTATCTTCCCATTACTCTTAGAATAAAATCCAGACTCCTTGACCTGGCCTCAGCCCACCTGTCCACCCCTTTTCATACTAAAGATGCACTCACCTTAGGTCGCTTCCTAGGGCCCCTGTCTCCCACTCTTTCCTCTGCCTGAGCATTTCATCACACAACTGGTACCCTCTCATCCTCCAATTCTCGGCTTAAGTCCTTAGAGGCATGTTCCTTGACCACCTAGACCCCCCAGTATTTTCTATGAAAGCACTCGTTTATTTCCTTCACAGCTAATACAAACCAGTAGTTGTTTTATTGGCTTGCTTGCTTATTTGTCTATTTACATCACCCCCACTAGAATGCGAGCTTCATGATCGCAGGGGTCTTGTCTTCCTTTTACTACTTTCACAGCAGCTCACAGTGTCTGGAAGGTCATGGCACTCCATAAACACAGGTGGGAAATGTCGTGGAGGTGCTGCAAAGTTAAGGAGGGGGTGCCAGGCATAGTTTGGATTCAGTGGTGTTGAAGATTTTTGGAGAAGTGAAAGAATTTAAAAATATTCTCAGTCCTCTGTTTTATGAAATGCTTCTTTCTCACTGGCAACTTTCCAAACATTTTCAAATAGAATAAAGGTGTATCCTTCAGAATGCTATGACATTTGGGGAGAAAGAACACACTGGAATGGAAGTCATCAAGCTTCGTATGCTGTGCCTGAGGAGCTTACGGAGAGTAACAGTGAAAGCAAAACAGTAGTAAAAAAATTCTTCTAATATACATGTAGCCAGTGAGTCAAGTGCTTTGCTGAGTTTTAGTAACAAACTTGAAATTTATTTCTTGTTTAAAATATCTTGAATCCCTGAAAATATCAGGAATTCTTTTCAAAGGAGTTCAAGGCAAAGCTATAGACACTTTCCCCCTCTGCCTTTTAAAGAAAAAGCAATACTTTATAGTTTCTCACCTTAGAGAAATAATGAATATTGCAAAGCCATTTGGGGTGGAACAGAGAAATTATTCCAAAAAGTAATCCATGAAGTTTTCAGAGTTGAAATCCTTCCCTTTGGACAAGAAAAACCGACCAAAAAAGAAAAAAGAAGTCACAGCTATTTTGGAGAGCTTGTTTTTCCCTTATTTCATTAGAAGAACAGAAAAAAATTTAATATTTACCACTAAGGACTGAGTAATATATTACTAAACTTAAATTTCAGAGAATAATTCTGGCAAAATGAGCCACATGTCAGAGGTACTAGTAAAATGGAAAGGACTATCACATGAGGTACAGTCAAACATGCTCAAGAATTTCTCCAGTTTGAAGTCTATGATCCTTGAAGCTTAAGGCTTTTTCCACTTCATTACAGTTCTATTGTCTAAACCTAAATCTAACTTGAGTGTATGTTTATTCAACTTGGACTTCACAATAATATTCTTTGCACTGCAGAACAATTATCTATGGCTTTGTGGTGGTCAACTGTTCTGGCCAGTACAGAACTCTCATTTTCCATGCTTCTATAATTCCCTGAATCACGGCATATGGGTAGAGAGAAGCTTAGGGGCCAAGACAGAAATGACAGTGATACTGTGGAGAAAATTGGTGCATCAGCTGACAGATGGATGAGGCTCTACTGATTTGATCATAACCATAAATACTTACACTTCGATTAGTTAGTATGCTCTCGTATTTTCCATTCTTAACTTTATGTACAGTTCTAAAGGCTGTGGATATAGATGGCTGATGTCGGTGCCATTACTGGGATGATACAATGGAAATTAACATGTCAATTTACTGAATGTAAGAAAGCTCCTTAGAAGGCAGAGAGAGAGCTTTCTGTTTTGTTGGCTGCTGTATCCCCAGTGCCTAGAAAAGTTCCTGGCATACAGTAGGCACTCAATAAATGTTTGTTACTTGAATGATCATAATTTTATGAAACTATTCTCATTTATTAGATAAATTAAAAAGCCCATTTGAAAACAGCTAACTTTGAAATTATCTTTAAATTTCTTCCTTAGTTTACTGGGAGGACTTAAGTCTACACATGGAGAGACCTACCACTTGTTCTTACCCCACCTCCCTGAAAAGAAACTAGTCCTAATGTATCGAGGTAGATCTTCTTTAGGATGTTCCATTTTATTGGTGAAACATAAATGTGTCTTACCTATGAGATCACTCTAGTTTCATTATACACCACTGCTCAAACAATTGTTTTCATATTGGACTACTAAAATGTTCCATCAGATTTCCTTGGGATAGCAAAGGTGACTTTTTCCATAAACTTCCAAAAATGTTACAATTTGCTGTATTGGTTGATTTTACACAGAGATTTATGACTGTATGCATCTCATCAAGGGCTAAGAACTACTTCTCGACTGCACATATCAATGCCATGTGGCTGTTTGGGGTGCCAAGTGTTTTAGATTTGCAGTGACATGTCATTAAGGGCATTAAAACAGTATAAGTCATCCTATGTTTTATGAGTTTAGGGACCTGGAAAATGGGAAACTATACCCGTACCTAAGGGAGATGCAAGGGTTCAGGAAAGGGAGCGGGGAATCTGTGATGCTTCCAGTTTCCCTGCTGTCAGTGAAGTGACAAATGCAAGGCTGTGGGAAAAGACCTTATGGGTTTAGTTTTGAGACATGCTTAATTTGTCGGAGGAGGTAATGCATCTGGAACTAAAAAGTTACAGATTTTGAAGTTATCATCAAATAGTGACATTTGAAGTGGTTGGAGGTGGATGAGAGTGCAAATGAGAAAATAAAAGCATGGAGGATGGAATGCCTGGAAACACCATCATTTAAGGATGGTAGAAGTAGAGGAGCCAGCCAAGAAGAAGTAAAACTGGACAGAAGGATGTCACATACGCACCATGAAGATAAGCACTATTGGCAAAATTAAATGATGCAGAGAGATGGAGGAACATGACGACAGGAAATAGTGCTTTAGAAAAAAATACTGGAAGGAAATACATTAAAATATTAACAGCCCTATTCCTGAGTGGATTTCAGGTGGCTATTTCCTTTTTCAGCTCTTCTGTGTTTTCTAGGTTCTGTACAGCACATATCAACTTATTTTTACATTAAAAAAGTTATTAAAATATAAAAGAAAGGCTCTGTCAAAGTCTAAGCAAGTATTATGAGAGCTTGAAGAAAGAGCAAGTTATTGTCAATTCACGAGTATTTGAGTGCCTATGTGACAGGCACCAAGCCAAGGATAAAAACAACCAACAATGAACAAGATAATGGCTCTGTTGTTTTTTAAAAAAAGGAATGAGAGCTGTTCTGGCAAAGCAGGGGTGTGTAGAATTTGTGGGGTGCAACTGCAGGAGAAGAGGCAGGAAAAGGAGTTTGATGCCAGATTACAGTGGACTTCATATGTCTTGTCCAATAATGTGACTTCTGTTCTGAAGGCTACAGAGGTTTTTGAGAGGCAGAGTTAGGATTGGAATCGTGCCGAACTTAAACTTAATTTTCTACTTAACTTGGACACGAGTGGCTGCTGGCCTGGAATAGTCCGAGTTAGGACCAGGGGCACAGTTACCAGGCGACTGCAGTGGGGATGCAGAAGGCTCCAGGTTCAGAGATTATCTGGCAATAGCATCAACAGGTCAAGGGGATTTCAGTGATTGGATGCATGTTGGGGGAAAAGAAGACATCAAGGACTACCGGGTTTTTAATTTGGGGGCCCAGGTGGGTAAAGAGTGATAAACTATCTACGAGTTTATATATAATTATTCTAATTGCTTGCAGTGGGCTTTGCTATATGAAATAAGAAAGTGAGCAACTGTGTAAGATATTATTATAAGAGGGGATAAGAAAGAATGTGTGTATATGAGATCTATTTCTGAGAGGACAGTCACAAAAACAGAGCCCTAAACCTTTGGCTGTCTCGTCACCACGCATAGGTATTTTGATATTTTTCCTTCCGATCCATAGAATTCCATAATTCTGTGACACAGAGGGGTGCTGGAGTTATGTTTCTGGGAATAAAACATACGGCTTCCCAGGAAGGAATATTGCTGTTGAGTAGAAAAGTTTGGGAGAAGGCCGATGAAACAGTATGTGGGGAAGAGGCAGGTATAAAGTGATGAGAAGCTGTACTTTTAAAGCCAGGGTCCAACAAGCGATAGGTCTCAAGTGAGTTGTTTTCGTTTGAACCAACACACCTTGAAGGCGACAGGTGTCATACCTGTGTTCTCGCCGCCTCTCATTTAACCCCATTTTACAGCATTGCAAACTGAGTCCTGGGTTGAGCCACTTGACCAAGGACGCCCAGCTAGGAAGTTAAGGAGGCCAAACCTGAAACTGGCTGGAAGTCCTATAGCGTAAAGCCTCTCTCCCTGAACAGCCTGGGCCAAGACATCTTCAAGTCACAACTCACATCCTGGCCCATCTCATGCTGTGGGAACATACCTTCGGCTGCACAGGCAGTCCGTTAACTTTGTGGGTGCTGTTTGTTGACTCACGTGAGGAAGGCCTTCCTTATCGTCCTTAAACCCCAAAAAAGGAGCTCCAGGTGGTGTCAGTGATGCCAGCGGCCCCTCAAATGGCTACACCCTCAACTTCTGATAATCGGGGTTCAATTAAGGTTAAGGACACAAGGTGCTTGGCCCAGTTCCTGCATTACTATCTAAGCAAAGCTGTCTCTTCAGTTCCACCGTTCCCTCCATTCCTCTGAGGTGGGCAGTGTCTCGGGGTGAATTTTTCAGTCACCCCGAAAACGGCGGTTCCCTACCATCTGGATCGTAACAGATCCTGGGCTTCCCGGGCGCCCCCCACCTCCCGCCTTCGGAACCTTCAGGTAACGCCTTAGGATTTTCTTCCGCTCCGACACCACCTTGTGGTCTGGCGCCCCCGCCACCCCCCGAACCCCCCACTCGCGTGCCTGCGCGGTGAGTGTGAGCGCCCCGGCGTGCAAGCAACGGACTCACGAGCGGCCGCTTGTTGCTCCTACCGCCGCGACGTGGGGAAGCGAAAATGAAATCGACTTTTCCGAGAAATGATGAAAGCGGCGCTGCCCGCCAATGGACGGCGGCGGCGAACTTCCGCACCTCGCGGCCCGGCCGCTCGAGCGCTGCCTCCGCCTCCACCGCCCGGTTGCACAAGCTTGAAACAAACACTGGGGAGGAAGGGCGGAGGGAGGAGGGCGGAGAGGGGAGGGCGAGGGAGGGCGGCCGCGAGGAGGGCGGGGGGTGGGGGGATTTCCAGCCTCGGCTCTTCGCAGTTTCCTCTCCTTGTTTTGCTTTCGATCTGGACCGTTCTCAGGCAAGCTGGGGAGTAACTTTTAGTTTTGCTCCTGCGATTATTCAACTGACGGGCTTTCGTTTCCATTTTACACACCCTAGCAACACTAAAACCTTGCGGAATTGTATTGGTAGCGTGAAAAAGCACACTGAGAGGTAACATTTTTCAAATAATAGTTGTGACTGTGCGTGTGTGTTTCTCTCCGGGGCATGTTTATGAAGACCGGAGGGGGATGTGTGGCTGCGTGTCCTGAGGGTTTGACACGATGTTTTTGCAGACGGAAACGCCGGGCTTCATAAATATTAATACCGATTTTTGGAGGAGCGGTCGGCGCAGTTATGGATCATCTGATTTTAGGGGACGCAGGTTCTGCTGCTGTTGCTGCTGCTACTGGGGCTGCTGAGGCTGCGAGGAGGAGGAGGAGGAGGTAGAGAGGGAGGAGGAGGCGGAGGAGGTTGGTGGAGGTTTAATTTCACTTTTGGATTGCAGCTGCGGAGAGGTGGCTCCATGGATACAGACCTGTTCTGGGTGATTCTGCGCCTCAGGTGTTAGTGTGCGGAGATCCCAGCCCGCTGGAGTCGGGCCTCCTTTTAAAACAAAATTATCGTGTGTGTGTTTGTGTGTGTCTTGTTTGGGTTTACAGCCACCGCCGCCACCAGAGCCGAAGGAAGGGAGCGGGTCCTCCTCGGTGCCCGGCGGCGGCGCCCCTCTCCGGGCAGCCTCAAGTGTAATGGAGCAGGAACCCGCCGTTTGCCTGGCTGCCCGCGCCGGGAGGGGCGCCCCCCGCCTCGGAGAAAGGAAACTTGGTGGGGCGCCCCGCGGTGGTCCCAGGGCTCGCCTGCCTGCCGGGCTCCGGGCCCGGGTGGCGGCGTCGGGTGCCAGCGGCCGGGGCTGGGCGCAGGGCCTGGCTGGCGCGGCGGCTTCCTGGGGGCTGGGCCGCCGCCGGCGCTCGGGGCGGAGGTGTGGGGGGGGTCGTTGCGTCCTCCTTCCCGCCGGCCAGCGCCCGGCCTGGCCCTGCGGCTTTGTCACTGCACTTGCCCGGCGCGCGAGGGGCTCGGGCGGCGCGTCCCGGGAGAGCGACGCGCCGAGGGGTCATTTGCCCCGGTCGCGGCCTAGCGCCGGGCGCCTCCAGGTCCCCGGAGGCGCCCCCGGGTCGGCCTCCCGCGCTGGGCCTGACCCGCCTCGGCTACGGAGCGGGCGAGGTGGGGGCAGGGAGCCTCCAGGCGCTGCGCGGCGCCCTGCGGGGAGGCTTGGGGACCCGGCGACCCCTTGGGGTCCTGGGCGCGGGCTGCGGCCGGGTGGGGACGGGAGTCTCCGCCCCGCGCCCTTCGACCCCGCTTTGGGCGCCGGGTGACATTCGGCCGCTGGCCGAACATGGTTGCTGCACAGCCGCGGCCGCCACTTCCTTTCCGCCGCCCGGGCCCTGCTTTGCCCACCCAGCGGTGCCGGCCGCGGCCGCTCCCGGTGGCACGGCCTGGGGGCCGCCAGGCGCGAGGGGCTCGGGAAGCCTTTCCAAGTTCGCAGGGCTTCACGTGTTAACCCGCGCTCCGCCCCAGGACGCAGCGGCGTCTCTTTTTAGCCCCCGGTGCTGAGACGTTTGCCCCTGTCAGCCCCTCCCGCCCTTAGAAGGGAAAGAGCCCGGCGCAGGGACGCTGTTTGGGCACCAGGCGAGGCGCCCAGGTTAGCCCGGGTAGTCAGGACCCTTTCTCAGCAGTAAATATGACCTCTGGGGCTGGCAGTCGAGGTTCCCACAGACCAGGGGGCTGGTTTTCACTCGTTTTTAACCAAGGGTTTGAAACTTGGGGGGCATTTTAAGCACTCCTTCCTTCCTCAGCCCCTTCCCTCCAGTGTGGGCAGTTATGCAATAAGAAAATGCAGAGTCTTTGTAAATGCGGAAAAGTAGTCCTGGCATTTGCCTTCTGCCACTGGCGTCCCTGTTGCTGTGACTTGATCTGCTTTTAATGAATGGCTAGGGAGGGTGGAAGATAGATCTATTTCCTGTTGGGGATTTTCAGGAATCGCCAAGATTGCTGTCAAGCCTGCAGTCATTTATTAGTTCTCAGGTGGGCTGTAAATACAGTTGAGCCTCAGCAGCCTGCCCTTCTTGGTGCTTAAGGGCAGGTGCAGACAGGGGTCTGGGGACTGAGCAGGAAAGGTGGTTGATGGTCTTGATGTTAGACGCATGCCCCCTTCCTTACCAGGACCGAGGGTAAGCTCTCTAACTGCATCGCTCACACAGAGTCAGGATTATCTGATCCCCCCACCCCATCATTCCTTTTTTGGAGGGGAAGGGCTGGATATAGAACATTTAAAAAATCTCCGAAAAGCTTGTCTCTCCTAAGGAAACTCCTGCGGATGGAATGTTTAAGATTTAAACTCGCACCTCTAGGAGTAGCCTTGGAACATCTATTGATTGATGTGGCAGAGTCCGGAATTTCACTGTGATTAGTGAATGATTATAAGTTGTAATTTGGCCTGTTGTGAAAGAAGTTAGATTTTGGCCTCTTAGATCCAAGAGTTCTTGTCCATTGTTACGAATTGTGTGGTTTAACTGCTGCTTAAAATTAAATTTACATTTCTCATTCTCAACGGTTGTCTTTTTTTCTCTCGAACTTCAACATTTAGAGATAGTTCCACATTTGTCAGACTGACTTACCTGTAAAAGTGTCATGATAATCAAAAGTAAGGGCTTGTAGTCAAATTGGAAGCAAATTGTGGCAAACAAATGGTCGTTGTAAAGGACTGAGAGCTCTATGAAATATAGTCCCACTCTTTTACACTGCTTTCTGAAGGACTTGATTAGGCAAATATTCAGCATACCAGGGCTAGTTAGAGGTATTTGAACCAGGTAATGTGCAGTTTGAAACTCTGGAAGTTCAACATTTGATGGGCATTTCTTTTCTTATGTTTCCAAGGACATTTTGTTTTTACGGAGTATAAGCCCTGTTGTTTTTTTAGAGCATTTTTACACGGTTGCCTTTTGATAGTGAAAAGACCCCTGAACTCTATATAGGGTGTGTGGATCATGATTCTTTTATCTGCCTTATACCAAAAATGGCTTAAAGCAGATAAGGGGATTTATTTAGTCATTCATTAAATATGTGTAGAACATTTACTACATGCCAGACACAGGGCTAGGCTCTGTGGATTAAACTGAGAGCAAGAAGGACAACCTCTTTAGCCTTTAGAGAAAATGCATTCCAGTTAGTGAGCCAACAGTAAACAACTAAAATATAAATACAGTAATTACCTTTAAAGCCTAGTGCTATAGAGAATAATAAGAATGCTTAACTGTATATCTCACAAGGTTGCTTTCTGGAGCAAATGAGATACTGTGTATGAAAGAACGTGGCATAAGTTACAGCATCTACAAATATGTATGGTGTTAATTTAAACAATTTTATCAGGTCATTTTAAAGGTAAAAAGGCATGAAATCATGACTATGGATTAAACACTGACTTTCTCCTGTAGAATTTCTGGCAAGAAGAGATCTTGCTTTTTCTGGGAGTCTATAAATAATGGCAAGGAATTAAACAAGGAATAACTTTCATGTGAAGTATCAAGAAAGTATTTAACGATGAAATATATATTGACAGTGGGTTTTTTTCCTGTCAGAAGAAAAGTTAGGTGGTACCATGGAGAGACCAAATGAGATGGAAAAACAGTGATTGGATCATTGTATTTTCTCTCTTAAATTAGAAAAAAATATTCCCAAGCCTACTAGGATTTAGTCTGAATTTCCTTTACCATTGTTTTTGGACACTTCTGTTCATTTTTTGTTATAACAGACACACACTTGGCTGATTTCTGTATTTTCCTCCTTAAAGGGACTTGATGAATGTGCGTTTATTGAATGTTTACCCTGTGCCCAACACTATATATGTGAAAATAATGTGATAACGTGTGAAAAATAATATAAATATATAGCACATATTTATAATATATAAAATATATGGAATACATAAAGTAATATGTAAACATAAAGTGCTGCGAAATGTCAGTTATTGTTATTCATAAAAATCTTCCTTTTGTCTGCATGGTGGGATACTGTGTTCCTTCCCACACAGGGGTAGGAGGTAGGGCTTTCTGCCTCAGTCTGTCCATTTATGCCTGGATGGGAATAATATATTGTGCATAACGTCTGCCCAAGGTGGGGTTGTGGGAGGGCAGGGGCGACGAGGGGGAGGCTGGTGGGATGGGAATGCAGAGGTTTGAATAAACCTATGGTTTTCCACAAAGAACAGGTGATCACCTTCTGTAAATAGGACAATTATATAGAGAGTCCAGATTTAAACCTGAAGCCAGCGTTGTATATAAACTACCAGGGGAAATAGCCGTGAAATGAAGCCCACAAGCACCAGATGCTGAGCCGTAAACTTGTTTGCGGACGCTGCCTGGGTCTGGATTCAGAGCAGGCTATGGGCCTGTGGTCTCCATATTTTCACCTTCAAAGATCTCTTTAGAATGATTACCACCTCCGCCACCCAATCCTATCTTTTGACACACTGTGTTTATTTGGGAAGAATTCATATGCCCGTTTATTACTCAGAAACTTTTATGACCTCCAGTCAGAACTTCTGATGGATTGGAGAAAAGTAGTATCCTCAAATCTTGTTGATCCGATTCCAGCCAAAAGTAGAGAAGCTTGGTGTCTTACATGGCTTGGGCAGAGCTTTTTAGGTAAACTCAGAAGCAGGTTAGGTTTTCTAAGGTACTGAAATACCAGAAGTCTCTCCCACCCCCATCAGTACCTTTGAGGTCTGCTGGGAGCCCACGTTACGAACCATTATACAGTACTCATGCAGTTATTTTGTTAAATGAATAAAAACATTGTGCCTTTAGTTCATTTATTTAATATTTATTGACAACTGGCTAAATACAAGGCTCTTCAGTGGAAAGGTACATGAACTAAAAATTTTTAAAAAGTCACATTAAAAAAAAAAAATACATGAAGGGTGCTATGTGATGAGTCCAGAGAATTGCAGCCAACTTCCAGTTCTTTAATCATTTCTCCTTTCTGGGTCTTTGTTTCATATCTGTAAATTGTGCTGGATGGTTTTGCCATCTGTGGGGAATCGGACACCTGTGTGTATCAGAGTCACCTGAGGGGGCCTTTTAGAAAGCACAGGGGAGCCCTCAGATGTGAGACTGTGTTTAGTTCCTTCCCTTCACTGCCCCTCCTACCTGGGGAACCCCTGCCTCAGTGAGTCTCTGTTATTCACCAGAGGGTGCTGGATCCCTCAGGTGTGGGGGGCAGAGCAAAGGTGGAGATCCACTGGATCAAGGACCGCTGCCCAGTGCTCAGGGGCGGTGGCTACACAGGAAAGCTAGCAGACAGGCCCGTTCTCTGTCTTTTAGTCAGTGCTTTGAATAGGAGTCTGTGGTCACTCTCTGTTCACTCTGCCCATGTTGACCTTTGCTTGTCATTACAAAAATGGGTGTGATACTTTTGAATTTTCCATTTTGAGGAGGCAAGAAGGACTCTGTTTTATGGATATATTTCTTTGTCCAGGAAGGCCACAGTAAGGGTTTTTTTTTGTTATTGTTGTTTCTGTTTGGCTTATCTTCCCTTTTTTATCAGTATTTAGCTCCCCAGAACAAGAAAGAAATAGAGTCAAGCAAGGAACATCTCCATATGTCTCATGCCCTATGTGCATGATGCATAGCCCCATTTTATTGGATAACAGAAGGCTAGTGTGGTTCTTTCTGATGATGGATTCTAAGCAGTTTTATCTCAAGGGCAAAACCAGTTTCGTTCAACAAAATAGGATTGAGCGTTATAAAAACTTGTCTAGTTTTCATTAAACAAACACTTTTGAGAGTTAACTACTTGCTGTGTAATTTTCATAAGTCATTTCTTTTCAGGTGTACTTGGCAATCTGTTGCTATTTGTGTACTTGGACGCCTAATGTGATCAAAGGAAAGATGAGTTTACCATTTAATTTGTTCTTATTGAGTTTATGAATGTCAGTTTTGGGAGATCCAAAGAGGTCCTTTATAGATGCTGTCCTGGCCCCATAAGCTTAGAATCCTATTGCCTTTTGGTTTTATGAGATTGACACATCAGGTAAGAAGGAATGGCATACGAATTGCTGTATTTCAAGTAATACCTAATGTGTTTTGAATAGATATTTTTTGTGGTCCTTTCCCTAGATTTATTGGAGAAAATGAGAAGTTACAGCAGTGAGAAGAATGTGTCCTAACATCTAGATATTGTATCAGTTAAGTGTGTGGTGTGGGATAATATGGAGTGTGTTGGAAGGGGAGGATTGGGGCTGGGATGATTAAAAAACAAAAAAGAGAACAAGGTAGAGAGTAGTGCAGCCTGAATTGAGTGGCAGAGAGAGAAGACATAATCAGGCAGATAGGTTTTCAGTCTTTGCCCAAATGCTCTTGAAAGCGTTTTGGAGGGGAAGGTGTGGGGAGTTGGTAGTTAATTGATAAGAACTCAAGGACCAGATGAAATACTAGAGGCACTTCCACTTTAGACTTTGGGGTCAGGCCTTTTTATCCAGGGGTTGAATAGTCTGAAGGGCAAACCGATAAGCATCAGTGGACTTTATACAAGTAAGCCAGAAGTTGTGAGTAGCTGTCACTTGGGCACGGGTGAGACTCCCTTAGGGATCCTAGTGTTGGATACTGTTTGGGGATGGAGGCATTGATACCCACCAACTGAGGCTTCAAACTCAACCCAGAATTGCCCTGGGAGGCAACCACTGGGCTTCTAGAAGAAGACATGTGTAGACAAAATTTATCAGAAATGCTGTGGACGCTTCTGCCTCTTTCCATGCTGGTCTTCCTTGGTGCAGTTTTGTTTTTGTCAGGTTGTAGGATGTAAACATAGAATCTGGAAAATAAAGTGGGTCAATGCTATGTTTTCTTAAAGGATATATGCCACAATTTAAAATTCAACTATGAATGTCATAACTGGGAACTAGAGGTCATTGATTTTGAAACTAAGTAATTTATAGTGTAGTTAGGATTGTACATTGAAATTAACCTTTCTGGAATTCAGTTTGGTGTTAGGTATGTAAGGTCTTAAAAATGTTCAACTGTCTGACCCAGTAATTTCACTTCTAGGAATCTACTTGTGAAGTAACCAGAGATGGGAACAAAGATTTATATACAAGGATGTTTATTGAATCAGCTTTTGTTATAGTGGAAACTTGGAAACAACCTAAATTTCCAACAGTAGGTACACATTTCAATGACATATGGAACATCTGGGCAATAAGTATAGGTAGCTTATACAAATTCATGTTTTTGAAAAGCATTTAATAATGGAAAAATATTTTTGATAGATGTTGGATGGAAAGAAAAAGTTATGAAATTGTGATCCTAAGTTTATTTTAAAATGTGTATCTGTGTATTTGTGTATACATCATTAAAAAAAAAAAACTGGAAGAAAACGCATTTGAACAGTGGGATTGTGAGCATTTTTTTCCCTCCAAATACTTTAAAAATATATATATTTATCACCCCCAAGATGGCTCCCTCGCCCGTTTTCTTGTTGTTTTTGCTCGTTGCGTGTTTTATTTTTTCTTGTCTGTCTTTTCTTTTGGATCTGAACCTGGGACCTCTCATGTGGGAGGTGGTGGGCGCTCAACTGCTTGAGCCCCATCCACTCCCCTCCAAACACTTTTATATTTTCCAAAGTTAAGACTACAAGCACAATTACTTATGTAACCAGCAGAATGTTTTCAAGATGTCTCTAAAATGTCCCCTCTGACCTCACCTGCAGTAAAAATGGGGGAGCGTTGCCCTGGACTTAAGCGTTCTCCTGCTCTCTCTGCCTGGGTGTCTGGGTGCCTGGAGCCAGGCTCCAGCCGGGGCTCTCCTCGCCACAGCTCTGGCTCTGTGGAGACACTTTCAGATTGGAGGTCCTTAGTGAGGTTGGAACGTGGAGGGTCTGAGATGTCACCTGACTGCAACAGTTATGTCCTTTATATAGGTGAATACTACCTTAACACAATGTAGAAAGAGTTCCTTATTGACAGTTACAAACCAGGGCAGCAACCAGAGTAGCCCTGCTGCAGCCAGCTCCCCCACCTCGACCCTCAGGCGGCCCCACGAGAGCTCAGGGGAACTTTCTTTTTTTTAAATTTGTTTAAACGAAAAGTTAAAAAAAAATGATACTTAGATGACGTAAATGTTACGCAAAAAATATAGGGATTCCCATATGCCCCATTCCCCACACCTCTCACACCCTCCCACATAAACAACATCCTTTATTAGTGTGTCACATTCATTACAATTGGTAAACGCATCCTGGGGCGTTGCCATTGTGATGGAAACTTTCTACACGGCCGCGGGTAGGACCCCAAGGAAGAGGAACCCAGCAGCAACACCCTTCCCATTTGAAACATAAATACCTGGGGAAATAGGTCTTCCTGGCGCCTTGAGGACTTAACCCAGGGACTAGTCCAGGCTGTAATCCTCTGGCCTTCTCAAGGACTTAGGAGAAATTTTATATTCCTTTCGGACCAGAGCAATTAATTTAGACAAATGGTTGCAGATCTAATTCTTAGGCCATGTGAAGAGTAAAATGTTTCTTGGGAAGTGAAAGCAAACATTCCTTATCTTTATATCATGTACACACATCCTGTCCTTATATTGCATACATTTCTGCACCTCAGAAAGCTAGGGCATTTTTCAGAAGCACTGGAATTCTAGGGAAGTTTTATTTTTCCTCCCATACTCACCTTGTAAGCCCATTATTGGAAACTGGCTTAGTATGACTGGGAGTGTGATCTCTGTCTCTGACAACTGAAGAAGCCCCCCAAAACCCTAATTTTTCTCTGAAAAAAATTTTAGAGCAGTTTTGATCCCTTTATAGAGACTGGAGACGTTTTCGAATTGTTATGGAGCTAGGGGTTGGGCATAACTTATGAATTCAGAGGCAGAGTGCTGAAGTATAGAAAGTATAGCCAAAAAAAAAAAAAAAGTATTGATCAAGATAACGCTGTCTACCAAATCTAATCTGAGACACCCATGTAATTTTTAATTTTCTGGTAGCCACATTAAAGAAGTAAAAAGAAACAGGTGCAATTATTTAAAAAAAAAAAAATTTAAACAAGTATTTCCAAAATATTATTTCAACATATAATTAATATAAAAATATTAATGAGATATTTTACATTCTTTTTTTCATCATACTGAGTTTTCAGAATTCTGTATGTATTTTACAGGGACAACACATCTCCATTCAATTGCTAGTGCTTGCTAGCCACATGTGATAATCTGTATTCATCAGTGCAGGGTGAGGAAATGAAGCAAGGTGTGAGGAGAAATGCATGGGGAACGTTTTATTACGGGGACCAAACCTAAAAGGATCGAAGGAATGCAGAGTTAGAGCGGTCATCTCCCTGGGCCTGCCCCAGGTCATCTCCAGCCTAAAATAACCTGCTCTGAATTTCTACGGAAGCAGCCCCACTGTAGGTGCCATTCCTAGGGTGATTCATCATGTACATGGGGATCAATCTCTTCTAGCCTCTTGAACTTTTATGAAAATCTTTGATTAATTAGTTTTTTGCCTTTTATATTATTGACATGGTAAGGTATTTCAGAGCTATAATCCTGTCGGATTTCTTTGCATTCCCCGCCAGTACTTGATACGCCGTAAGAACTAGATAAACATTTGTCGATTTAATTTTCACCTGTAAAACAAAAGTTAGCTCTGAAGACTGAATTCCAGCAAAGGGGGGATGGCACAGACCTACTTTGTGGTAGAAACCTAATGGTACTTTATATGGAGCCCATAAACATTAGGATTTGTCACTTTGTTTTAGGGGTTAAACATCCATGCACACGGTGAAAAATTAATGTTTGGTTTTTCTTCTTTTAACCAGGCCTCAAAAAAAATCTTATCAGGTCATTCCTTTGATCATTTAAATCCCAATGATGGTACTGATATCTTGTACCTATAAGCTATTTGGTCATAAACTAGAGATATAAATTTGGTAGTTGCTACTTTCTCCATGGGTTTGTTAACAAACACCTTAAATCTACAACATATATGCAGTGAAATTCTTTTGAAATCAAGCACAGTATTTTACAGTTGCTTTCATTTGCTCTCTTTGACTCTAATTGTTATGTTGAAGCCACAGACTTTTCCACAGAGCCAAAGCAATTTATTTTTACTGAAGCCTACCTAAGAACTGCTTAGGTAGCTTTTCTCTGCAAGATTAAACGCGACCTACGCTGAATCATGTTAGCAGGGCCAGCAGCTAGAAAAATAAAGACTAAACCAAACCTTCAGCAAAGAAATTCCCAGCTGCTCAGTGGGTCAGAGCTTTCCTGATTGCTTTCTTCCAGTGAAAACACTGTAGATTAGTTTTAAGTGAATTCTAGTAGGTTTGGGGATTTGCAACTAAAAAAAGAACAGGAGAGTATAATCTCACTTTAAAATACTAATCCTGAAGGTAAATCTTTATGGACTCTTCTGAAATGCTGGGATTTTGTTCATATAGGCAAACTAAACTTGTGCCCACCTTTTAGCTGATCTTTAAAGTTAAGATCCACAAGGTAGGAAGGAAGAACTGGGTCAGAGAAGTTATACATAAGGCAGTTAACCCCAGATGACTCTCCTGGGAATTTGGAATGTTCTAATAACTCACAAGGACCGACACAGTTGCTGCTTGCTTGCCTTTTCTTCTCTCCATTATAGAGTGAAGGTGAAAATTTGGGGAGCCTGGGAGGGAGTTCCCAGTTGGGAAATGTAGATGAACTGCTATTTTCATTTTTGATGTGGTGATATTGGTGATCTGTGAAATAGGGCAAATTTAAAATATCAGAGGATTTGCTTCTCTTACATGTACTTTTAATGCATTCAACTTTTGATTTGCTTTTCTTGACATTTCATCAGGTTGCAATTTGGCCTGTGGTTTGTGAGATGGGGGGGAGGGTGCTCAACTAAAACAATGGACAGTTTTGATCATTCATTCATTCCATCATTTAAGGGGCATTTTGTCAGTGCTAGCTATATGCAGAGGGATTATAAAAAGGTAGAAAATAACCAACTTGGATTTGTGTTAGTTAGGTAGATGATCTGCCTTTCTTACAATTAGGGGCTTAGTTTATGTAGCCAAAACAGAATCAAGCAATTAGGCAACTAAGACTGCAGTTCTAGAAGTTACTTCTTGGTGGTTTAAGATATCTGTGAACCCCTTTTAGAGTTCTTCCTTGAGCCACATGGGTGTGTCTCAGGTGTAGGAGAAGGAGTAGTGCTAATTTGACAGCTTTTTGGCCAAGTGTATACATTTTATTTTATTTTTTTCTTTAAAGATTGATAATGGCGTAAAACAACATATTTTGATGTAACTGCTATTTTTCTCCAGTTCTGGTATGTAGAATTCAATTGCCTGGTGTCTCTTGTCCTTCAGGAGAACTGATGTAGTAGTCAAGTATAAGTATAGTTTTTATAATCATGTTAAAAAATCCAGATGATTTTCTCCGCTCCCCACTTTGCTTTCCCTCAGTGTAGACACTGTAACCAGCAGTGCTGCTTAATAAATGATACTGCTCTAAATCTCTCCCTGGAGGTCTGGGCTGGGAGAATCTAGTTCTGTCCATGGCCAGGAAAGGCTTTCTGCTTACATGGCTTGAGTTGACTTCTGCCATGAAGGGGAAATTAGGCCCTTAGTTCATTTTTAAAACGCCTCATTCTCTCTCTCTCTCTCTCTGTGTTTGTCTATGTGTTTAGCTATAGTGAATACTTCAGGTTGCTGGGATGAAAGAATAATTATCGTCCATGACAGGACTGAAGGAAACAGTAACAGCAAGTAGTGAATTCATGAATGCATGTTGAGTCATTTGTGGTTCCAAAAAGATAGACTAGTGCAGTCTGAAAAACTAACAAAGATTTTCCCCCCTTGAGGTATGCCCAGCATGCAGCACAAAACCATTTTGAAAATATTGAAATGTTGTAAAGCTGATAAAGTACACATTGGGGAATTAAGTGATACTGATTGAAGTAAATTCAGAGTGGATTGGTAAATGGTAAAATCAGATAAAAATATTAAACCTTTTCATAGAATGCTAGAATTGGAAGTTTCCTTAGAGATTATCGAGTCCATACTTCCATTTCTTTCAGCTGGAGAAATCAAGTGACCCGGGTCATGTGGCCAAGTTAAATGACTTAGTACATTTTGTTGAACTCTTTACCAAAGAATTGTTACTTTTCCCATTGTATTTTGAATCCTAAAATTTCTGGGGAGAGTTAAAACATAACAGTGCTTGAATATGGGGGTGAATTAATTGTAGCAGATGCCCATAGGTACTCTCTGTACTTGGGGCTCACATACTTTGGTGGTATTTTAGGATAAAAGTGAATAAAAGCCTTAGAACATTTGAATGGAAGAGAATTTAAATATAATAGGTTACAGTCAAGAATTAATGGTTCAATACCACTATTTGAGTGGATAGAAAAAAATTATTGCTGTAATGACAGATCTGTTGAGTAAAATGAATAAAAGCATTAGGGCATTTATTGTGAATTTTTGACAGAATGAAAAACCATTTATTTATTCTTACAAGAGTTATAGTAGATGAAGACATTCATATTGTTGGTATATTTTTATGTTCTGCTCAGATGTTTCATGTTACTGAACCTTTTGAAACATTGGTCTTTATTGACTAAAGTATGACCTGACAAGGTAATATATGTATTATAACTAAGGGTGAGTTGTAAATAATTGGGAAAAATATACGTAATGTCTATATTTGACATAGGGCAGAGCCTTAGGAGGAATTGTAATTTGCAGAAATTTGTATTCTTCCCTTCAGTCTTCAGCAAAAACTTAGAAAAACTCCTTAAAATTAGCCTCAAGTATTATGAAAACAACTATGACAATGATAGAATTAAATTGAAGGCTCCTTTCTTCTGCAAACACATATTTTAAATAAAACTCCCAGAAGCTGTAATTCCTTCAACAGACATTTTTGAACTCCTGCTAAGTGTGATGCACTATGTTATGGAGATGTAATGTTGAAAAAAAAAATTTTTTTTTTAAAGATTTATTTTTATTTCTCCCTCAGCACCTCCATCAGCTCTCTGTATATTCTTCTGTGTCTGCTTGTCTTCTCTTTAGGTGGCACCGGGAACCGATCCTGGGGCCTTCTGGAGTGGGAGAGATGCGCTCAATCTCTTGTGCCACCTCAGCTCCCTGGTCTGCTGCGTCTCTTATTGTCTTTCCTCTGTCTCTTTTTGTTGCGTCATCTTGCTGCGCCAGCTTTCTGCGCGGGCCAGCACTCTGCGTGGCCCAGCACTCCACTCAGGCCAGCTCATCGCGTGGGCCAGCTCACCTTTCACCGGGAGGCCCCTTTGAATTGAACTCTGGACCTCCTATATGGTAGACAGGAGCCCAATCGCTTGAGCCACATCTGCTTCCCCCCAAAATTTCTTATCCATGTTCTCTGAGAGCTTATCATTTAGTTAGGGAAACAGGCAGGTACATAACCAACTCTACTAACAAATGGGATGAAATATGTTCGTGATCGAAAAGCACAGCAAGCAGAGTGCCAAGGGAGGGTGGATTTGTATCTTATCAGAGACATTGGGATTCAAAGGAGGAAGGGAATGCCATTTGGTGGCAAATAGGCAAGAAGGGCATTTTGGGCTGGAAGAACAGGAGCAAAGATGTGAAGGTCTGAATATTCTTTATGCATATGAATATGTGTCAGTGGAAAGTTCTCTGGTGTGGCTGGAGAAGCTAAATCAAAGGAAACTGTCAGAGCCAGCTTCTGGGGCCACAGATATCTCATTGACATCATGGGTTCCTCTGTTTCCCAGTAAAGAAAGGCTTTGTTCTGAGGAGAGAGCAAGGTTTTGAAGATCTGGAATGTTTTCTTCCCTTACATTTTAGAAAATAATAGTTCATGACTGTCACAGGCTGGGTGTGTCAGAGCTGTGTACCTGCAGTGATTTAAGAGGAGATAGAAGGGGGTGTGTATTTGTTATTCGAAGACACCAGTGAGCACCGGAGAAGGGACTGGACAGAGCTTTTGATAAAAACCAGGCCTGTCTCTGAGGTGCTTTTATCTGTTTCTAAGCAGAAGTGACGCAGAGGTACAAAACTATTTTTGTACTCTTTTTTGTTTTGATTTGGTTTATAAAGAGAGTGAAGTGATTATGAATAGAAGGAGATTTAATTCAGATAATAAACCTGAGTTAGAGAACCACGAGAAAGCAAGGTGCCCTGAAATAATCCCTTAGTGCAGCAGAGGTTCTTCGGACAGGGCTTCTTCTTGGCTCAAAGAGTGTGATGGACCGTTGGTTAGGAGGCCCCTCCCTGGAAGGGCTGGGAAAGCACCTTAGATTCACCCCCATACTGCAGGGGCTCCAAAGAATGTAGGAACCCCGCTGAATTGGCTGCACCACCTGCGTCTTCTTCCTACCTGCATCCCCATGGTATGACTGAGAGGTGAAAATGGCACCACCATCGGGTGTGGAGGCCATAACAGCTTGGATTGACTGGCTGCAGTGATGGATGGCATTTATTGGGGTGTTTTCTGAGCTCTTCATTTCATTGTAGGGATAAGATCAGAAGGTCTTATTCAAAAGTCCTTGTTATTTCTATGGTGCATCTCAATCTGTCATGCCCCACGGTCTATTATAAATGACTGCCTTTTGACCTGATTATAAATTTTTTTTTAGGTTTATTTTATTTATTTCTCCCCACTCCCTCGTTGTTTGCACTTGCTGTGTCTGTTCTGCTTCCTTGTTTCTTTAGGAGGCACCGGGAACCGAACGCAGGAACCTCTGACGTGGGAGGGAGGCACCTAATTGCTTGAGCCACCTCCATTCCCTGCTTTCTTGTATCTCTCATTATGTTTTTCTTCTTGTGTCTCTTGTTGTGTCATCTTATTGCGTCTGCCCATTGTGCAAGTTCTCTGCCTTCTTTAGGAGGCACCAGGAACATGAAACAGGGACCTCCCATGTGGTAGGCGGGAGCTCAATTGCTTGAGGCACACCTGCTTCCCCGATTATAAATTTTTGAGAGCAGTGAAGTATTCCTCACAGGGCCCGGCAAAAATGACTTGGATTTGGGTGGTCCTCAACAAATACTGGTTGAATTGAATTGTAATGATTGCCTTAATTTTTCATTTGTTATTTCCTGTCCAGACATATACTTATTCATAGTACATTAAAGCTTATAGGACTCATGAGCTGGTGTTTTCCAGACGGCATGTGGAAAGCGCATCGCCATGTTTGTATGCGCCCTGGGGTGTATTGGGGTGATTTCCCTCCTCAGTCAACAGGGTCTCTTGTTACCATCCAATTACAAATGCCTGTCTGTTAACCAGCCAGCCTCAGTCGAGCCTTCCAGATCTTTCTCCACACATCCATCCATTGCCCTGTGCCACAGCCATTCCATATGACTAATGGTTCAAACCTGCCGTCCATACTTCCTCCCTCTTGTTGTTGTTTTTCTTTTGTTTGGAATGTCTTTCCTTCCTTTCCACCTAGGATCTCTCATCTTTCTAGGCCCCCTTCTTGTTTGAAGTCTTCTGAAGTCATCTCTCTTTTCTGGCTTTTATATATTATAGTAAAACTTCTCCCAAAACACCTTAAAAAAAAATTCACCTATATAAAATGTAGGGTCCCATTGTTATGAGGTGAGTTTGATGCAGAGAATGAACTAAGAGCCAATTACATTAAGTGCGTGTTCAGAAATCATGGGATATGTTATCGTGGAGCACAGTCACACAAGTTCTATCATACTCTGATTCTCTAGTATCACCTTCAGGACACGTTGCCTTGTTTTAGGGTTGGTTGCTCGTGTCCTGCCTCTCATTGCAATGTAGCTGTTGAGGACAGAGACCATGTCTTTGACAGCTCTGTTTCCCCCACAAATTTCATCAGAGTGCTTGGCACATACTGGAGCTCAGTAAGGTTTTTTTGAGCAAAATGTTGAGTAAATGTAATTTAAAAGTTTGTTAACTTACTTAGCTTGGTTCACCTGAAAATAGTAAAATTTTTCTTTCTTAGATTGCATGCTTTTTGCACTAGTGTTTTTTTTTTTTTCCTGCTTATTACTTATTCATAATAAGTTTTACCAATGCCTCCCCCCTACTCTCTCTCCCTCCAATGTGTTTCTTCAAGAGGTTCATCTACTTCCCTATCAAGAAATAATTACTATATATCATTTGTGCAAGGTACTGTGCTTGATATTTTGCCATGTTCAAAGATGGTCAGATAGGACTCCTCCTAGCGAGGACTTTATAGAGAGATAAGCCTGTCTGTAGTTACATGAAGCTGTGAGCTTTAGTTGAGTCAGAAGGTGGAAGGAATCTGTGGGAAAGGAGGTCGGAAAGGTGGGGTGGGGCTGAATTATAGTGGCTGGGAATCCAAGTTTTATTCAGTGGGCATTGTGGAGCCATCAAAGGGTTTTGAGCCAGGTGATAGGTTTGGGAAGATTATTCTGGTCAACACTGTGTAGAGTGGAAACTATGCCAGTATTCTAGAATGTGGACCCTGGATATCTTCTTGCTAATCATAGGAAAATCTGGCTTTGTCCACTTTGTTGTTGGGTGGAGCACTGATTGTACGATTTGCAACTTCTTTGGGGGAAATTTTAGGAGGGAGACTAAAGCAATCTCATCACCTACTTTTTCTCCTAATATAAACTGCCCTATATCTATTTCTTCCTCATGGCAGGTTTGCCAGGTTGCTATTAAGCCTGTATTTATAGATGAGGAGAGTAAGGTTTGGGGAAGTTAGAAGTTGTAATTGGTGAGGTTCAAATCCAGATGTGCTGACTGCCAAACCTGAGCTCTTCCCACTAAGTTATACTTCAAGGGGAAGTAAGGAAATCAGGATGGTTTGGGAAGGGTTTGGCAGGGACGAGGGGGATGGGAGATGGTGACAGTACAAAGTGCACCAAATCTATCTTCCAGCTACCATTTGGAAATTGTTGCGAGGCAGTATATTAGGGTTCTCCATAGAAACAGACAATCTGTCTGTCTAAAGAGATTTTTTTTTTTAAAGATTTATTTATTTACTTTATCCATCCCAAACCCCCCCTTCCCCACTTGCTGCCCCATGTCCACCCGCTGCGCAACCTTCCGCCTCCGCCTCCCGCCACCTCCTCTCATCCTCCTCCTCCAGTCTTCACCAGGATTCGATCCTGGAGACCTCCGATGCAGGAGAGAGGTATTCTGCTGCCTGCGCCACCCCGGCTCCCGGCTTCTGGAGCTTTCGGAGCATCTTGTCTTGTCTCTCCCCTGCTACGTCACCATCCTGCTGCATGGCTCCCGGGGCCCGACGGCTCAGCGGCACACAGAGCCTGGCAGCCCATGTGCCCTCTCTCTCTCTCTATATATATATATATATTTTTTTAATTTTACTGGGAGGTCCCGGGGATCGAACCCAGGTCCCTCCACATGGCAGACGGACGCCCAACCATTTGAGCCACATCTGCCCCCCCTAAAGAGATTTATGATAAGGAATTGGCTCATGCGATTGGGGTGGCTGGCAAGTTCGAATTCTATATGGCAGGTCAAAGGCTGAAAATCTGGGAGGAGTGATGCTGAAGCCCTCATCTGCATCTGTCGGGGCGGCCAGGGAGGAGTGGAGGGGGTAGTTTTGAAGCAGAACTTCTGATTCTTGAAACCCTCAGTTCTTGCCTTTAATCCTCCAGTGGATTGGATGCGGTTTACTCACATTGTTTAAGGTAATATCCTTTAATTAAAGTCAACTCTCTGTAGATGTCAATCCCATCTACGAAATACCTCCATAGGATCGATTCGACCAGTGTTTGACCAAACAATTAGACACCATTACTTGGCCAAGTTGACCTATAAAATTAACCATCACAGGCAGTTAAGTATTTTCTAAAAATAATTGAAGACAATTCTGCAGCGGGCAGGAGAAAGGTATGTTCTTGCTTCAGAGGTATTCCTGTGTTTAGAGCGGGTAGCAATTTTGGCTCTCTTTTCTAGTTAGAATTCGTTGGAAATCAGGATGGTTTATCCCAGGAATGAATCAAGCTAGTGAAAACTGTAGTGTGTAAGTTAATAGTTTGTGTGTTGAATATCCACCTGGTTTGAACATAGAGTTCAGTTGGGTGGCTTACTAGTAATAATTAATAATAATAATAATAATAATAAACCTTTATTGAGAGCTTACTGGCAGTGAGGACAACAAGTCAGCCAGGCCATCCATCTTGGCAGCAAGAAGGAGAAATTCAGGGACAGCCTGTGGAGGTGGCGTGAGAGAAGGAATCACTTATTCTTATTCAAGAGAAAGGACAGACAGTGCCCTTCAAAGTCAAACTTTTTCAGGGCTAGTTATTTTCAGGCAACTGTCTTTTGGGAAGGGATTGGTTTCCAACATAGTCTGCTAATGATAGATCTGAAAGCAGATGGCAGCAAACAATTTTGGCTTTTTATGCAAATAAGGTTTCTTAGAAGGTCCCAGTATGCTGGCCTTTCTAAGAATCCTCATTATCAGACTTTTCAACTTCGCTACCGAAAGCATTGACATCTCCTCTTTTCTTGTGTACCCCACCCCCCGTCTTTTCTGTATTCCCAGTGGGGGCAAAACACACTTTTTCTAAAGGCCTGTAGAATGGAAAAAGGAAGTGAAAGTTGTGCAGTCACTTAGATAATGGAAACAACCCAGAAAAATTGAGGTCCATCCTCCCCAATCCAGTCCAGTTAGTGTGCCTCAATTATCCACTTTGTTATCTGCCCTTTTCCCACATGCCCCATCTTATTGAAGTTTTCCCCTCCCCTCCCTTGGTGAATGAAGGTTAGGAAGTCTTTTCTGGGCTTGTGTACTGCTGACTTATCTCCTGGGAGGAGGGACAGTCTTAATTGAACTCCTAGTTACAGGAGGTGAATGGTCCCAGGCTGTCCAGTAGGTCTATTTCAGACCACTGGGTTGGGTCAGCTGCTGAAGGAGAAGCTGAATTCTGTTTACTTCCATACTGCAAAGGCAGTGCTCAGAAGACATGCTGATTAAAGGAAAAATAGGGATACTTCTTTTTCCATTTTCCATATGGAAAAAAGGTTTGAAAATGCAGTGTGAGTTTGAGTCCATATGCTTTAAAATCTGTCCATGGTTTTCTCTTGCTTTGCTGAATTGCAGAATCTGATGCCATCTAGGTGCTGGAATCCAAGGCCAAGTTCATCCTTTGGTCACAGCATGATTTCAAATTTATGAAATAGTTTAAAAAGGCAGTCTGCCCTTTTAGGTTCTTATTGCTTTATATGAATTCTTCTAGAAAGTATTCTTTTAAAAAGGTGATGGATTTTTAAAAATCTCTTAGATTTTCATAATCTGGAAAGTATTTTTTCTGTGCAACTTCACACAGCTTTCTCATTTACCTACTTTTATTTTGACAGAACATTGCTTTTGTATCAGCAACAGATTTAGTGATTATTGTAGCTTTTTTTTTTTAAGAAAACATGTTTCATACATGAGTAAAACAAATGATAAAGGTAATGTTGGCTTGATTTCAAGGATGATCTAGAAAGGGAGAGATGGATCAATAATCTAATGCTATCTATCATTGTCTGTCTTTATCAAGATTTTATCAAGATCTTTATCAAAATTAGGATATGCAGGTTTTAAGGCTTGTGATGCCTTGGGACCAATTACCAGAGGATATAAAATCCTAAGAAGGGGAATTCAGCTCTTTATCTCTGGGATAGTTAGTTGGGTACCGCTCTTAGAATAGATTCTCTTTCCACATCCTTCAGCCTTGTAACTCTAGAATCATAAGTTATCTCTCTTTTAGTCTGTAAATAGAAGTGTTTTTTAAGCAAACAGTTTCGTAATGCAGAGAATTACCCTTGCAAGTATAAGTGCAACTGAAGCAACCATTCCTGAACAGATATTTGATTTAATTCAAGAGCAAAAGAAATCACTGCCTTTTTTTTTTTTTTTTTTTGCTATGTGGGAATGCTTTACATAAAACTGCCCATTGCATTGATTTGTAACACACTTAAAATTGATTAAAATAAAAAAGATGGCTTTATTGAAACATTTCCTCCTGTAATTAGATGAAAAATGCAAATGTACCTCACATGAACTCTTTCATAACTTAATTTTTAAGCTCACCATACCATCTGATCTATATGGCTTGTTATTTTGAAACTACTAATGTTTATTTAAGCCAACATTGCTGTAAATTAAAACCTCATATCCTGCATATAATTCCTTTAAGTCCTGCCTTTCAGGAGATACAGTTAACATTTCAATAAGCTTCCTTACAGACATCTCACTGTGTTATGTATACATACAGCTCTAAATAAATTTACATCCGTGGGGTCATATGTTATGTAATCTTATTAGGCAACGTAATGTCATGGATCTCTTTTCTGTTTTAGTTTTGCTATTACAGAATATCCTTGTACATTTATTATTGAGCATTTATGCAATTATCCACTTGGAAAGCATTCCTAGAAGTGACATGGCAGGGTCAAAAGATGTCATTTACATTTTTGATACATATGGCTGAGCTGCTGTCTGGCAACGTTGTAACTATTTATACTCCAACCCATAGTGCATGTGAGATACAAGCATTGCCCTGGACTTTTTACATGTTTTCTTAATTAATCCTAATGATGCCCTGTGAGAACAGAGAGGGCCAGTAACCTGCTCAAGGTCACACAGCTTGAGCTGGTAGAGCTTGAGTGGTAGAGCTGGAATTTGAAACCAGGCAGTTCAGCCGCCAGATTTCACAGTCTAAGTTACTGACTCTTCTGCTCTAGTATTTCCATGGCATCTGGTAATTGAAAATTAGCAGAGGATGGGATGAGATGCTTTCCTCATTTTATGAGCTGCCAGGCATGGATTTGATCTTTTCTTTAAACTCTTTCTTGATTCATGAGGTAACATTGGTGCAGAATAATTTCCCCTGGACAAAACCTTTGCTTTTTATATTCTTATGAACCTGTATAATTCTGAAAGTGTTTCAGAAGGAAGCCCCTCAGGTGTCACTGAGGTCTCTCTCGCCATCCCCCACCCCCCAGGCTGAGAAAGTCTAAAAAAGCCTAAGAAAGGCAGGAGACAGCCTTAAATCTTTTATATCTAGCATCCCTCTTCACGCCTTACCTGGCCCCCATCACCAAGGTGAGATGTTGGTGGGACTCGTGCCTGCCAGTCAAGGCTCCTGCTGGGGTTTGGATTAGCTGTCCCCTTCCAGGTCCCACCCCCCACCCCTTCATGAGAAGGTGCTTAACCCGGGGCCGAAACCCACTGAGAAGAGCCCCTTACCAGTTCCAGCTGCCCCTTGCCTTGCTTGGTTCTTTCCATAACCTGAGGAGTGTGGGGACGTTAAATAGATGTGCAAAGGTTTTAAACATTTTGCTTAGGGACTTCAGATTTTAAATCATGCTTACCCTTGCTTGCTGGATTTGGTGTGATAGAGCGCAAAAAACCCCACAAAAAACCAAAAATGTGTTTGTTTTCATCAGGCAGCCCTGGGGTCACACAGGGTCAAAAAACTTCCCCTTTTAGGAAAAGCCCCAGGCAGCTCACTTAGCTTCTGGTTCCATCCTTTTCTGTGGGTGATTTGTATCAATTATCCCTCCTTCAGAACAAAGGCCAAATGGAACAGGAAGGGTTGGGAAATGCTGCACGGAAAACTGGTGTGTTTTCTTTCTGATCCGTGGGCGTGGGACTTCAATGTTTGCATTTCTGAGGCAAGGAGACACTGTCACAACGAGCTGGGTGTTCAAGTCAGGCTGGGAACCATACCAGTTTTCTAGCATTTATGTTTTGAGGATCTGAAGGACACATGGAGAAGAATACCATATTACCAGGAAGATCCCTATCGGCAAAAGCCCTTTTATTTTTGAAATTTCATGAGAAACTTTTATTGAAGGGAGGGCAGGTAGTCAGGTTCCCACTGGACCAGTGGATTGGGTGGATGGTAACTGGAAATTGTACTCAGCCGCCAGTGCTAAGGTGCCTGTAGATCAACTAAAGCCTATTTTTGAATACTCTGTTCTGATAATGGAGCTCAATGAAGGAGAAGGAGAAGGAGAATCTGCTTTGGCATGCACTAAGCCATAGCTTCCTCTTCTTAAAATGGGGTAGTAATAGGACCTACCTCATAGGGTTGTTGTGAGGATTTAAATGGGATAACATGCATAAAGCATGGAGTTTAATACCAGGTGCATCTTAGGTGCTCAATAAAAAGGTAATTGTCATGGTTATCCCCAGGACCATCATTATCTCCTGAGGAATCAGGAGTACATTTCATCGGAGGCAAGTTTTGGCTTATGTGTGTGTGTGTATTTTTTTTTTTAATTTAGTTATTTATTCCCCCCCTCGCCCCCCCCCACCGTCTTTCTGCTCATTGTTTTTGCACTCGCTGTCTGCTTGCTGTGTCTGCTTATCTTTAGGAGGCACCAGGAACCAAACTGGGGACCTTCCATATGGGAGGCAGGTGCCCACAAGCTTGAGCCACATCTGCTCCCTGCATCTCCTGGTTGTCTGCTCACCTTCTTTAGGAGGCACTGGAACGGAACCTGGGACCTCCCATGTGGGAGGATGGGCGCCCAACTGCTTGAGCCACTGCGCTCCGAGTATGCGTATTTTTTAAAGAGTTCAGTTTAGTGCTTGCAATGCCAAAGCTGGCTCAGTGCCTTGTCCCTTACAGGAAGAAGGCCTCTGGGTGCTCCCCAGCTTGACCCTTGTTAGCTTTAATCTGTTTTCTTTCTTCACATTGTCAGGAGGACCCTGAAGGATCTGGGAACTGCATTTCTACCCAAGTCCCATAGGACCTTAAGGGCTCAGTGTATATTGCACTGCAATTCTCACATTGAAGTGATTTATTTGCCCTTACAATCAAAATTATTTTAAGTGATAAAAAATGGAGGAGGGAAACTTACCAATTTTTTTGAGTAAATTTGCGTCTGTGCCACTGTAAGAATTTTTTTTTTTTTTGAGTTTAGAAATAGAAATGGCATATTTTTGTTTCACCCTGTGGCTTCCACAGATGAATTGGACTCTGTATTAGATGGGACAATAGTTCATGCACACACATCAATATGTGAAGCAGTTGTCATTCATAGTGCATATCCAACAATCAACCAATCAATAAGACAACTCAATACTCTTATGAAAATATCCCTTCACAGTGAAAACTGTATAATTAATTTTTGAAATCAAGTATTTAAAATGTCATAGGGTAAGATTTTAAGCCTGGAAAGAAACCTTAGGGAGAATGTTTTAAGGAAAATGTGAAACATATCTAAAGCTTTTCTTACCTATGTATTATGTATAAGATTGGTAAAGTAAACTACTTATAACATTACTTGATGGACTTGGTGTAAAGGAAATAATAATGAATTTTTTTAATTTTTAAGATTTCAAGTTTTATGGATATAGTCAACAAAGGTATTTTCCTACTTCCTAATATGCAAAAACAGTTTGTATTAAGCTTTATCATTTTAGAACTAAATATGTGCTGTTACTCACTAAATTAAGCATAATGCCTGCCAGATTAAATTATAATGTAAGTACAATTTAAGGGAAAAAAATGCTCATTTTTTTGTTTAGCATGAGAATAATAATATATTCTCAGGACAGAAATAACTTTAAATCTACTACAGGTCCAGAATCCCTTTTTTTTTTTTGCAATCCAGAAAGCTCTGAAAGCTGGAAGTTTTTATCATGACTCATTTAGCAGTACAGTCTGCTCTGAATTGACATGAAGCTATTCATAGGCTTTATTTATCCCAATCACTGTAAACCATCATGTTTTGCTGCAGAAGTATTACTATGTTGGATTAAGAAGTTCCACTCTAGATGCTGCTGGGGATATTTATTATGTAACATGGTAGATGTACCATATTATCTTCCTAACACTCAGAAACTTCTAGATTTTAAAACGTGTCTGGCCAAGTATTTTGAATAAAAGACAGCAAACCTGTTCCAGAGCAACTGTCTCCTGCAACCGGGGGATCCTCACATCCTGGTTTTGCCAGGGACAGTCTCTCTATACATGTTTCCAGGTATAATTATTAATTAGGCTCCACTCATACTCAAAAGTGTCCCACTTTGAACAATAAATTATATTGGTGATGATGCTACAGTGCTGGTGGCATCAATAAATTTCTCGTGAATTCTTATATGAAATAAACAAGATTCTAGATTATACTTTGAAAACCTGAAATAAACCTATGTTTATAAAAAGTGATTTTAAAAAAATGAATTCCCCACAGCCTTTACAGATACCTCTTTTTATGGCAGTTCGTCATTTTCCTTATTGCAGTTGGTTGTGTGACAGTCTTATTGGTACTCTCTTACTGGTACTTACTAGTACTCTCTTACTGGTACTTACTAGTACTCTCTTACTGGTACTTACTGGTGCTCTCTTACTGGTACTTACTGGTATTCTCTTAACTGGTACTTACTGGTACTCTCTTACTGGCACTTATGGTTACTTTCTTACTGGTACTTACTAGTACTCTCTTACTGGTATTTACTGGTACTGATTGGTCCTCTCTTACCAGGATGCAAGCCCCTTTTCTGTTCCGCCTTTGCTTACCATGATGCCTGTCATGTATAGTAAGTTCATTGTTTATTTACTCAATAAATATTTATTGAGTTTCCAGGCCTTGGGAACAGAGTGTGAACAAAGCAGAGCTGGTCTTGTTCCTCATGGAGAGTTTGTTCTAGTGGCGCAGACAGATTTGGGAACCTGACCTGGTCTGGGGGACGGGTAAGGCTTTGCTTGAGGAAGTGATTTTGAAACCAAGGCCTGAAGAATTAGTAACAGTTAATTGTATATATATTAGCAGAATAAAAAAAAATGTTTTTTAAGCCATAGACCTGTACAAGAACACAGAGTGAACCCTAATATGAACTATGGACTATAGTGAATAATAAAATAACATTGTTGCATCAGTTGTAGCAAAGGGTTCCACACTAATGCAAAACATTAATCATAGGGAAAACTGTGTGTATGTGTGTGGGGGGGCGGGGATAATATGGGAACTTTGTACTTTCTGTGTGATTTTTCTGTAAACCTTACAACGGCTTTTTAAAAAAAAAATGGAAAAGAGTTAGCCAGTGAAAGGGGCTACTCTTGGGGCCGAGGGACAGTAGGTGCAAAGGCCTTGGGACAACATACTGCCTTGGTTAAGAGCCCTGGGAGGAGAGGACTCTGAACCCAGTGCGTGTGACAACAGCGGGCTTTGAGCAGTGGAGTGACCAAAATCATATTGGTGCTTTTAAAAGAATATTCTGGCTGCAGGGCGATAACAGACTCGGGGTGGGGAGGGGGGCGCAATCACAGTGGCTGCTTTTTGTTGGAAGGAAGGCTCGCTGGTTTCACTTTCTATTCTTTATAGTGTAGCTTTTTTCTTGGAGAATAGTAAATATGTGCCCTGCTTGCTAGTGCGAGGCCAAGGTAGGCACTGGAATTTTCAGGAAAGTTAGAACAAATTGAGCTAAAGGTTACGCAGGCTTCCGTATCCTGCAAGCTGAGGAGATGTGGATGAGAAACAAAAAGTAAAACCTTTATCCATGGTAGGAGCCAAGTGCTTTTGAAAGGCTGTGGGAGTGGGAGCTCTTGTTATGACAGAAAATGAAACTAGGCTGAGAATGCCAGCTTTTGGGTTCTGGCGAAAACTTGAAAGTGTCCCAAAATGTCCTGCAGAGAATGCAGTGGTGTGGGCCTCTGAAGGTCCCATATCTGAAAAACGCAGTTAGTGGCAGTCCAGGAACGGGCGCTTTTGGCTTCATTCCTCTGCTGCAATCTTCTTCTGTAAGCTGAGGGACTATTACTTGGAAACCAACCTTGTGTTTTAAAAGTTAAATAACTGCCCGTAAATAAGTTCAGAAGTTTGACTGGAGGTAAATCTTTGGTGCTTTTTTTGGTAAGAGCCTTCTCTCTAATAATGCAGAAGAGCCATTTGGTCGTCTGCTTTTTAGCTTCCTCCACAACAGTAAATGCGTTACGGACCATCTCTCCTCTTCTTCCCCAGGAAAAGGGAGGCTCCTTGTTGAGCTAATTGTTGCTTGATTGAGCTGCTCGTTATGGATGGATGGATAAAGTGATTGATGTGTGTGCTTAACACCGTCTTGGTGCCTGGATTAAGAATAAACCGCCAAATAAGGGGGGGTGGGGCGGTGGCAAGCAGGTGTACCTCAGTGGTTGAGCGCCTGCTTTGCATGTCTGAAGTCCTGGGTTCAATTCCCGGTACCTTCTAAAAAGAATAAACTGGGAAGCGGCTGTGGCTCAATCAGTAGGGCTCCCGTTTACCATATGGGGCCCCGGGTTCGGTTCCCGGGGCCTCCTGGTGAAGGCAAGCCCGCCCGCACGGCATGGTTAGCTGACCCAGCGAGCACAAGCAGCAAGGGGGGGATAAATGAATAAATAAAAAGAATAAACTGCCAACAGTTTAAGCACCACCAAGTGAATTTAACTTTCTGGAGTTTGTTGGACTTTCAAAAATGCTATTGTTTTCCGCTCTATAGTGTGAATCAGTTATGTCCTCTGCTGTTGTATTTCTCTCCTAGTCCTTTTCTTTTGAAATAATTTCAGACTTACATTCAAGTTTCAATAAAGGCACAAAGAACCTTTTTTCTGAACTGTTTGAGAATAACTTGCCAACATGCTGTCCCATCACTCCTGAATACTTGAGTGTGTACTACCCATAAACAAGACAGTCTTCAACGTGCCTACTATATGACCCTCAGAATCAGGAGATTAGCATCGCGGTCTTACTACCATCCAATCCACAGACCCCATCTGGGTTCGACACTTGTCTCAATAATGTCTATTGCAACAGAAAAATACAATCCAGGATATAGGGTGTTGCATTTACTTGTCAGGTTTCTTCAATTTACTTCAATCTGGACCAGTTCTTCAGTCTTTCCTTAATTTCCATGACCTTAGCGCTTTGACAGTTGCAGGCCAGTAGTCTCTGCCATTTGGGTTTGTTGGATGCATCCTTGTCGCTACATTCAGGATATGTGTTTTTTTATATTTTGCGAGGATATCACATATACGATGTTGTCTCATTGCCTCCTCTATGGCGGTATGTGATTTTGATTTGCCCCTTTATTGGTGACACTCCTTTGATCACTTGATTAAGGAGACATCTGTCAGGCGTCTGCATTGTAGAGTTACTCTTTCTTCCCTTTGTAATAAAGAATATTTAGTGGAGGTACTTTGAGACCATGTAAATGGCCTGTTTCTCATCAACCTTTCACCTGCTTATATTAGCATCCATTGATGTTTCTTGGCCGCACTAATTAATACTTTGATGGCTGCCAAATGGTGGTCTTGTAATCCCATCACTCCACATTTATTAGTTGGCATTCAGCTTTATTATAGAAGAGCTTTCTCTTTCCCCTATTTACTTTTTCATGGATTCGTATTTTATTCAGTGGGCTATAATACATTACTATCATTATTTATTTTGGTGCTTATAATTGACTGATTTGGCCAGTGGGAGTCCTTTCAGGTTGGCTTCTGTGTCCTCCTTTTGACATGTTCCCACCATTTTTTGAGCACATCTTTACTTTCTGGCCCAACGATAGGTTTCAAACTCATCTTGCTCTTTTCCCCAGCTCTGCAATCAGCCATTTCTCCAAGGAGGTCTGGTTCCTTTTAGTGAAGAATGGTATTTAGAAATCAAGATTTGGGTATTACACGTGTTCATCGCTATTGGCGTGTTGCTACTGCTCCCAGGCCCCTCAGTGGACACAGAGTTAGGGGACTTGTGTATTATTTATACACATATACTTTTTTTACATCTGTATTTATTTCTATATTTATGTTGATATATTGAAAACCATGAATTCATACCAATTCCTCCTACTCCAATCCAATACCCTGGGTTATTATATTTTCTTTCTTTCCAGATTTGTAACTTCCTTCTCAAATAGTGAGAAACCTGCTCCCCTCATCCTCCATGTAGTAATTAGTTTACTCAATTGCCTCTTTGTATCCAATCTCGTCCCCACTGGGGCCACCCCTTCCCAGCGAGGAGGCCCCCCCATCTCACTCCTTGGGCTCCTTCTGCTACCCTGAGCCCTCCCATCCTCCTGGGGCCCTGGCACCCCATCGGTCTGCTGTCCCCTTCCCGCATATATGCTCCCACCCTACGTGGGTGCCCTGTCTTCTCCCACCCTAGTGGACACCCTCTTTATACCGATACCCCACAGGCTTCCCGCTGTCCCCCCTCTGTACCCCCCAGTTCTTCCTGTCACCTGATGGACTTTTTGCACTAAATCGTTCAGAAAGGGAGGGAATGGAAGTAAGCTTCTTAACATTCATTTGGAGAAGAATGTTCTCTATTGCTGCATTGTTCTTATTTTCTATTATAAAATTAGGGTGCCCTGCAGACATGGGGACTCTCTGGGAAAACTCAGGTCTTACAGTGAACGCAGGAGAGCCCTCACGGTGCTGACCTGGGACTTGATTCCCGGTGGGTGCTGTAAAACATCATAGCCCTCTACCCTGAAACTTCACCTGCCGTTAGGGGTACCACTCAGGGGTCGGGGTGCCCCATCCCCTAGTTGCCCAGTTCCAGGCCAGACAACTGCCTCTTGCGGTGTGTTGTCAGCCAGGCACGTGCCCCGAGGTCTGTACTAGGAGGTGCCAGTGGCCATGAGAGTCTGCTGCACACTTGGGCACCGCGTGCCGCCAGTGCTCTCTGAGAAGGGAGCATTGTGTCTGCTCTGGGACTCAACAGCACGTGTAGTACCCCCAGCCCAGCACATCCCAGAAGTCTGTGCATGGCCCTTGATTGTCCTGATGGTAGAAAACTACCCCTTCCCCTTCTTTTTTCCCGCCAACTTAACTTTGTATTCTGAACATTTTCCCATAGAAATGAAATATTGCATTATTTGTCCCTACATTTTATTTAACCTGCCTTCCTACTGTCTGGTATTTGGGTCAGTTTACATTTTTTGCCATGATAACTAATGCTCCATTGAACAACCTTGACCAAAAATTTGCGTCTGCAGAAACTAATAATTATTAAATACCTGTTAATTGATCAGATACTGAGCTAGGCACTTTATATGTGTTATTTAATCCTTGCTACAAACCCTAAGGATCCCCATTTAACAGAAGAGAAAACTGGATCTTGGGTTCTGCTACCTCTGCATTCGGTTCCTGAAGCAGTGCTCTGGGAAGTAGTCAGAGTTGCCTGGTGGAGATACTCCCAGACCTCATGGTGTGTGGAGAAGGTGGCTGAAACCAAGGGATTTCTGAGATTTTAGGGGTATGGGAGCTTGATTTCTCGCTTGAAGTCACAACTCCCCAATCTTCTTCTATGTAATATATATTGATAAAGAAGTAGCGCCAGCCATTAGGCTCTTTCCCTGTCCAGTGATGGTGGATGCCTTCCCAGCTGTCTGTCCTGCCCGTGGGGGGCCAGGCTGTCCCAGACTCACAGTGGCTGTCAGACTGCGAGGCCATCCTACACCCTGGCCACCCTGCTCCTTGATTATAAACAAGGACAGTAATAGGTCCTGTAGAGGTCATGATCACTTAACAGGAAATTCAGTGCTGTCAATTTAGCTAAGAGTCAGACAAGATCAATTTTCAGGGGTTCTGCTTTGAAAGACCCAAATCCTTCTTAGAGCGAAATAATTGGGGTAATAGTTGACTTAGTTGACTCTGCTTGGAAAAGTAGGTTTAAAACTGGCCCCTGAAGGCAGAGAGATAAGTGACTTGGTATTGAATGGTGGAGGGAGGGAGCAGACAGGGTGCTGAGAGAGATTCGTGAGAGAGAGGGAGTTTTCCGGTGTGGGGATTTCGGCACTCCTTGGATGTCCTGAAACTAAATATGAGTTCGTGTTTCGAGTGGGAAGCAAAAGGGCCTCGTGGCTGGTCAGGTGTTTGCCCTTCATACACACTGAAATGCTAGAGGTGGGGCTTGGCAAATATTCTAATACTTCGCACGTCAGTGGTTTCCAGTACATTAAATAAACCTTACTGTGAAGATAACATTAAAACCACGGGAGCATCAGCTTTCTGTGGGGCTTATCTGTGCTCCTGAAATAGTTCTCCAGGTTAATCAGTGATAGGCTGGGCAGGTACCTACTTTCCTCCTTCTCTGGTTTCAAAAGACCCTCAAGGACCCAAGTGTTTGTGTGGGGTAAGGTGCAGGGCTAGTTCACCCTGCTTTGTGGCAGAGGCAAAAGCTAAAATGAAACAACTGGAGAATGTCCTAAGTGATATAAGGCTGGAAAAAAAAAATCCCCCCCTGGTTCTTTCCTGTTGCTTTAGAGCCTTGGTTCTTATGGGGGCAGTGGAGGTGAAGGGGTGGAAAGTAGGAAAATATTTCTATGTTGCAGTATTAGGGTGGGGAGCTATTGTTTTCACAGTACAGACTACCAAAAGCACGCTCTGGCTGGTCATAATATGCAGTACCTTTTGCTGATTCCCACTAGCCAGGAAGGCACTAGAAAGGGGCAGGACATGTGAATTAAAGAGGGCTGGGGAGCAGATGTGGTTCACACAGTTGAGCGCCTGCCTCCCACGTGGGAGATCCTGGGTTCAGTTCCTGGTGCCTCCTAAAGAAAAAAAAAAAACCAAAAACAGACAATGAGCAAAAACAATGAGCAGACAACAAGTGCAAACAATGAGAAAAACAACAACAATAACAACGAGCAAACAGATAAGGGAGCCATGGGGTTGGGGGACGCTGGGTGCTGGAGGAGGTTGCCATTCATCAGCTCGGCTACTGGAGCTTGAGCACTGCTGGCTGGGCTGCAGGGCTCTCTCAGCGCCTGTCTGGGGCCTCAGGTGGATGCTAGCCAGGTAGGCATTGGGTCTTCTGTGCCTCTTTATGGTGACCCTGGTTCCATTTGCATGTGTGTGCCTTAGTCCATAAGCTTAGAGCGTGGCCCCTGGAGTCAGATTCCAGTTCAAACCCTACCTCCACCACCTGTTAACTGTGGGACTTTGGGCAAGATACTTAACCTCATGTGCATCAGTTTCTTCATTGATAAAGGGAGTGTAGCAGTACCTACCTTCTGAATTGTTGTGTGAATCAAGTGAGCTAATACACACGAAGTGCTTAGAACTTGGCTATCCCTTGTTAGCTATTGTTAATATTATTATGGTGTAGCGTGGGGTATTCTGTACTCTGTACCTGCCAGCTGCTGCTGTTTTCAGGGGCTTGCAGGTCTAGACTGACATCAGGCAGTTACAACAGAAACTCCCCCACTTACCAACAGGTTGAGTTCCAAAAAGGTGATGAGCTCGCAGCGTGCGTCAAATAGAACAACTTCATTGTGATGTGGGGAAAGTGCCCCTTGAGGAGCTCCACCAGGGTTTTGTTTCTACCAGACACCTGATCACTCACTGTGATTTGGAAAGATTAGAACCAGCCTTGATACTGTGTTTCCATCTTTGGTGACAAATGCTTCCTTAGTTGCACTAGGTAACAGTACAAGTATTCAGTGGCTCCTTTATTGGACTGCACAGAGACAGAGCATTTCCATCATCTTTTACAAAAAGTTCTACCGGACAAGACTGGTCTATATTTATTGGGCATCTACTAGATGCAAAGTACAATGGGACACAAAACAATATTAACATAAGTTTCCAGCCTGAAAGTAGCTTATTGTCTAAATGGACTAGGACAGACAGTGAAACGGAGACTATCAGGCAGCATAAGATAAATGTTAAATGACTGTGAGAAGCAGAGCGTTTTATGAATTCAAGGGAAGGGGGGAATTTTGTGTGCTGAGTTGGCTAGGATAGGCTTTGTGGAAGTGATTGGCTTTGAACATTCTTTACAGGAATGATCGGATATTTCAAAGCTTGCCCTTTCTCCTTGAGAGCTAGTCTAATTGCCTACCCAGCATCTCGTTTTGGATATCCCAAAGATGTCTCAGACTCAGTAGGTCCAAAACCACACTAAGTGATTCTCCTTTTAAATGTCCTGTGTTCCTTTGGACACGATGGCATCATCAGCCGCCCTGTCGGAAAAGGGGACAAAGGAGGTCACAGAAGTAGAGATAAGCTTGAAGAGGGAAGGTAGCTAGAGATTAAGAGGAGTCTTAATGGCTTGTATATTCTCTAGGAAGCTGGAGGCATGATTACTTGCTGGGATTAATGAGAGTGGAAGTGAGTTAGGGAGAAAATATTTGAAATGGAAATGGGAGCTGATAAGGAGAAAGCATAAAAGGTCTACAGAGACTCTAAAAGCTCGGACAAGGCGATAAACCCTAAATCTATCATCATGCCAACTCAGCCCAGCCACACAGTTTTGCAGCATCTTGATAGCAAAGAGCAAAAGGGAGGTGATCCATAGTGGAAAAAGTGGTAGGGGGTGACGATGTTGAGAAGGTGGACGTCGTGGGGAGAGGGGACAGAAACAGAAGGCAAGTTGGGGCAGTGGATTCCTTGGGTAGGGATGGGGTATAGGGTTCTGGAGTAAGATGGTGGTGAAGGGCACTGAAGGGTATTGGAAGCCTAGGAGAGAGTTTGAAGGCCACGGCAAGGAGTCTGTGCGTAGGGCACCAGATGGGAAACCATTGAAAGATTTTAAAGAGTGCGGTGACAAGATCAGATTTGTGTTCCTGAGATTGCTGAGTAGAAGATTGGATGGATTGATGGCAGAATGAACAGTGAAGGGACAAGGGAGTAGGAGCATCTGAGTTGGGCAACAGGGAAGGGATAGGAAAGAGGGTTGTGTAATCAGGGCATCAGATGGGAGATGAGAGTGAGATGCACAACTTGTAACTGAAGTGGCAATTGGGAAGCTCAAGGGCAATGAAGAGAGGTCTAGCTGTGCCCATTAGTGTTTTTAAACTGTATTTCTTCAACTTTTCTAGGTAACCACCCTTTGAAAGCTTGCAGGCTCCTATTTGCATAAACCCGACGTGTTATATATATTTTTAAGGCTTACTTCCTGGTTGAAGGACTCCTGTTCTCTCTAGGCTGCACTGAGAACTGTTTTCTAGAATGACCACTGGGTCATCCCTGTACTGAAAAACATTTATATTTTGGCATCTTTTGAGCACACAGGTGGAGGCCCTCAGTCAGTTTCTGTGTCCATAAATTACACTGTTTCAGGTACCAGTATAGTTTGTGGTCAGAGGCAGGGTAATTTTTGTAAAGTAGATGGCAAATATGCAAAACTGTCATTTGGGTGATTCTCAGTATGGAAGACTTGTTTTGTGGTATTTAAAGGCACTTAGAATCGTAATTTCATATGCATTTATATTCCATTCATGGTGAAATGTGTTCACCATTGGCCTGCCCATTTTCCCATGACTCAATTGGAGATGTTTATTAAGGATCTGGGGCCTGGAAGGCCCCTGGGCTAATGGATACTAAATGGCAGTTCACTTGGCTGTATATCAGAATTACCCTAGGATAAGAATAATATAAAATTCCTGGTTCCTAAGCTTTGAGGATTCTTATTCCGTAGGTCAAGCACAGGGCCAGGGAATCCTTTTTTTTTTTTTTAAAGCTCCTCAGGTAATAATGCTGCAAAGGCTCTTTTGGGATTCTGGCATAGGTGATAGGGTGGAGAAGTTTAACTATGTGTTAGGATATAGTTGGGGATATAAACCATTTGCAGCAATCCTGACACATCATTCAAGGTTGGATTCTGGAGAATTCACTGTTGAATTGCTTAAAAGCTTATGAGGAAAATGGGCTAGAAACTAGCATTCTCAAAAGGAGTCTCCTGTTTAAGTTCAATAAAGTAAAAACAATAAACAGCCTAATAAGGATTACATCAATGATACAATGGATAGTACAGCATTGATTTCCATTGCCTATCATCTCTCCTGAAGTTTAATGAAACTTTTAAAAATTGGTTTTGCATTGTTGCTAAAGCACGTTTCTTTCGTGTATCTGGTGCTCCATCCAAATGTTAAATGTCTCTCTGATTTCATGACTGGTAATTTTTCACTTCATCCTCCAGTCTCCCTTCCCCTCCATCTGCTTGTCCACACAAATCTGTATACAACCCTTGGGAGGCAGTTCAGCCTAGTGCATTGTTTTCATATTCTTTTGACCACCATGCCAGGATTAAATATGATCTAATGTGATACATGAAATGATATGATATGATATAGAATTGAGACAAAAGTTTCATAAAACATTGCTTACTCTTACTGTTTGGGATGCTCTCTCGGAGTTTCTATTCTGTATTCTGGTTCATTAAAATTAAACTCAAAGTGCTGATCTTGATCCAAGAAATCAATTTCATGACCCTCTAATGGGTTTGAAAAACAGTGGTTTAGAGAGTTTTGGTTTCCATTGGAGTTGGCCAGATCTGGTTTCAGTCCTAGCTTTTCTGCTTTAGTAGCTGTGGATCTTGGTGAGAAGCTTCATCTCTCTGAGTATCAGTTTCCTAATCTGTAAAATGGAGATAAGTTACTATATCCCACCTGTAGCTTGTTTGAAGATTAAACAGAATAATGTGTGAAAAGCACCTGGCCTAGTGTCTAGTTCCTAGTAAGCACTTGAACAAATATTGTGATGAAGATGATGGTGACGATGAGTTTCTATTTCCAACTGCAACTTACTCTCAAGTCACATCTTTTGAAACTGAAATTCTTCATGCTGAAAAGATCTACAGAAGTCCATGGGAGGAGTGTAGAATGTCTTGTAAGAGGAACTTGCATCTTGGGAAGGATTACTGTATGCCCAGGAAAAATTACTGCTAAAGATTACTGTTATATTTCTGTAAGTGAATTTCCACTTGTGTCTTTCTTTCCCTGTACATTTGCACAGCCACCATTCTGAGCCAGAGCCGTAGCTTCTAGCTTATCTCTTTGCTTCCATTTGGCTCTGGATGGAGTGCTTCTTTGGTTCATGGCCTTTATCATGGACTTCAGAAAGACCTGGTTCAAATCTTGGGTCTTCATCTAGAGGCTTGGGGGACTTGGACAAGTTGATTTACCTTTTCAAGCTGTCCTTTTCCTCATCTCTAAAATGGGAGTGTTAATATTTAACTTGTTAGGGCTGTTGTGAGGGCTAGAAATGATTCATGCCAAATATTCAGCATATCAAAACCCCACCACATGGGAAGCGGATGTGGCTCAATTGATAGGGCTCCCGTTTATCATATGGGAGGCCCCGGGTTCAATTCCCGGGGCCTCCTGGTGAAGGCAAGCCAGCCCACGCGGTGCGGTGAGCAGACGCAGCAAGACGACCCAACAAAGGGAGACAAGCAGACACAGAAAAATGCACAGCAAATGGACACAGCAAGCGCAAGCAGCAAGGGGGAATAAATAAATAAATAAATAAATAAATAAATAAATAAATAAAATCTTACAAAAAAAACACACCCCACCACATTCCTGCCAAATCCAGTTGTTCTGCCCACATCAGTAAATACATCTCCCTCAGTCCTGCTGTGGCCATTTACACCAACCTTTACCTTGTTGCGCTTGCCTGCCACCTTCTCTCTGTCCCCGTCCTATAAGCTCTTACTTTACCACAAAGCTTTCCCTTACAAACCCATTTCAGAATGATTTGTGTTCCTTAGGAACCAGGTCGTTTAGTTGGCAATTAATCACCCACTGACTTCTGATCTCTATTGCATGGACTTTTGTTATTACAATTATGCTATAATTTAACTTCATACGATTTATGTCTCACATCCCCAGTTAACTTACTAGTTCATTAGTGTAGTGATCATTTCTTATACATCTTTGAATCCTCCATAGCACGTAGCACAGTACCTTGTACTAATAATGTGTTTAATAAATATTTGTTGATACAAATATTTGTTGGCTGATAATGCGGATAATATGTGCCAAGGAGAGAAGGGTCCAGTGGCTAGAGATGTGAGAGTGGGCTTAATGGGTGAAAATAGATTTGCACTGGCTTTTGTTGGGAGCGTAAGATTTCTGTAGGTTGCTAAGAGAGGGTAGGCACATGGCTATGTTGGCAGGCTATTAGGTGGCAAGAGCCCTTATGGTCCTAAAAAGCAAATGATGCCCCTGCAAAAGGAACGAGGAATGCGGCAGAGCACTACTCCTGCGATGTGGAATCAAACTTAAGCCTGTTCTTGGTAACTTCCTTCCCATACCTTTGCCTTCACTCTTCCCCAGCTCTGACCTGTCTCCTGTGGCTCTTTTAATGTGAACTGATGAACTGACAGGTTGTCATTATTCTCAGCTTTCTTCTTGTCCATCTCCCCTTTACTGTTTGGCATTTTTGCTGTGGCTCTAGATTCTGCAGTTTGCTCTTGCCTGTCGGGTATTCTTGGACCTGCACGTCTCCTTAGAGATCTGTTTCCTCATTAGGTCAATCAGAGCTAAGGCTTGGAGAGGTAAACTAGAATGTGGAGTAGGGCGAATTGTCCAAGTACTTTGTGGGAAATTGTTAGAAGACCTGCCTGGTTGGTAAGGGAGGAGGAATGGTAGATAATGTTGGAAGGATGATTTTGGATCTATTTTTAGAAATAGTCTTGAATACTCAAGATTGAATATTCAAGAATCAAGGATTTTACTTACCCAAGAGATAATATGTGTCATTGACTTATTGAAGTCTATACATATTAGTATTTTAAATTTTTTCGTGCCATGCAAGGAATTTAGAATACCTTAATTCCAATTCTCTGCCAAAGTTTTCCATCTTGTCCTTTATTTCCTTGAACATATTAGGCATGGTGACCTTAAAGACTGCATCTGAAAACATTTGATATCTGTATATCCTTTATATCTGTATAAGACCTGTTTATAGGACTCCTCTTCCTAGGTAGGCCCTGATTTGTAAACCCTTAGTCACCTGAATTTGTCATGGGCCTCATAGTCAACTCTTCTGGAATCAGTAAGTGCCCCTTGGCTAGGAGAAAAGCAGCCCAAAATGTCAGGATTTACCTTCTTGGGTTTCTTTCATCTCCTAGATCTTGTCCTCTTAATTCTTTACTACCTTGTTGGCTCTCTGATGCTTTAGGACAGATTTTTAAAATATATTTTGTCCAGGTTTCTGACTCATTCACTGTGACAGTTGGGCCTTGCCTAATGTGCCATTACCAGAAGCCCCTTCCTCTCAATCAAGGATTTTATTATCTTAAATCCATCAGTGACATTTAGAAGATTTTAGAACAGAATTAAAATGATTAAAGAGGTATTTTATGAAGATTAATATGGCAGTGGCATGCAAGACAGAGAGTAACTTGGAAGGGCTCAGTAAGGAGAATAGTTAAGAGGCCTTCGTAATAGCTGGGTATGTTCTATGGTAAGAGGAGAGCAGAGCTTCAGTTTTATGAGCCTGGGCTTTTCAGGTTAGACAGATCTGATTATGAGTCTTGGCTCCCCCATTTACTAGTGGATTGCCCAACCTACCTTTATCTGTAACAGGTGATAAATTCCCTACCTCCTAAGGTTGTAAGAATTAAATGAGAAAACTCATAGAAAACCCTAGTTAAATGCCTAGCACATAGTAAGTGCTCAGTAAATGGTAGCCATTGCTATCACTATTCCGTGATCCAACCCTCAGTTATTGAGGTAAAAATTCATGATCCCTGCAACTGGCACTGATTAGAACCATAGCATTGTTCAACTTCACGGGGCACCATCTGACCCATAGGAAGCACAGTGCACAGTTTGCATGGGTCTGTGCAGCAGCCCTGGCACCAGTAATGTCCTAAATGGCCATCGTGTACTGAACTGGTTAAGAAGATGGTCCCAATCCCAAACCACAGAGATGATTTTACCTAGTGTCTTTGTTATGCTCAAGGGTAGATCCTTCAATGTTTTGTTTTCTTTGAAGCTGAGGTTGTTCATATTTTAGATTTATAGAGTCATAAAATTTTAGTATTTCACTTTTTAATAACAACCCAATGTACAAAACAGGTAAATCAAATTATGAGCCTTCATGTTACAAAAGGACTCATAGAATCTTAGATTCCCTCCCAGTTTTCTAGATGCTCTGAAAGTGTGAGGCAGAAAGGTTAGGTGACTTGCCCAAGAATCACTCACTTACCAATAGTGGTGAAGTAAGGACTAGAGCATAAAGACCCTGATTCCTGGTGTACCCTGGTCCTCTTAGCAGAATTAGCACCTCTGTGTCTTCTCCGCCCAGCTACATGCCTTTTCAACTGCATTCAGGTTTCACGTGGCCTGGGCATTAATGCCCTCAGAAACTTGCCTTACTGAAGGAAGACCGAGCTGATGTCTTGCATTTCATTGATGGAAGCTAGGGCATACATGCCAAGTAAACACCTTCTTTTTTCAGCACTCAGAGCTCTGACTCATGGTCTTTTAGTCTTTGGAAATATAATTCATTTTTAGTGGCAAACTGATCAGTGTCTGGTACAAAGCTCAAAGTAGATAGAATTCTACCTTTGCTTTTTTTACACAGCCGAAAGGCTATATACACCCCTGTTAGTCATGAGAAATCTGTGTTAAACTGCAAATTTTTTCTTCTGTCACATGGCAAGACCATTAGTAGTTCATTACCTGGCCTGTGTGTGGGAGATGAAAGAAGGCTATAAAATCAAGTAAAAAAGAGGAAGTGCCTTCATGTAAAAGGGTAGCTTTTCATGATGTATCACAGGGTATCCTAGCTACTTTATATTTATACATACTTCATAAATATATAAATATAATATTATATATATATACTCTCCTGAAATAAGTAAATTATTTTGTAACAGAGTTCACCCTACTCTGAAAAAAATACTTGCTTTATTTGCTTTTCCTAAAATCAATTTATAATTAATGACAGTTACTCTGATACAGATTTTGAAAATGTTTTACATGTTTGACTTCATCATGACTTCTTTTATTTTGACGGGGTGAGATATAAATTTTGGAGTTTGGCTGAGCTGTGTCCTTGTTAGAAAGGCATAGCACATAAATAAAAGGATGGATCAACCAAGGCTATAGCAAAATCTGACATATTTACAATAATAGAGATCTGCTTGCCAGAATAACCTGACTTTGCAGGAAGTCTCAGAAGAGCTAGGTAACTAGTAATTAAAAATAAAAGGAGGGGAGTGGATGTGGCTCAAGCAGTTGAGCACCTGCTTCCCACATGGGAGGTCCTGGGTTCGATCCCCAGTGCCTCCTAAAAACAAGCAAACAAAAAGCAAACAAATGAAAAAACCAACTCAGGGGAGCTGATGTGGCTCAGTGGTTGAGTGCCGGCAAAATAAATAAATAAATAAATAAATAAATAAATAAATAAATAAAAGGAAATGCAGAGCCTTGCTCCCTTGTGTGGTCCAGAGCCCTAGGAGCTTGTTAGAATGTTAAATCACTGGGCCCACTCAGACCCCCTGAACTGAGGTTTGTATGCACATTAAAGTTGGTGAAGGACTAGATTTTATAATAAGCTCTTAACCTTAACTGTTAACAAAACTGATATCATTCATTCACTTAAATCCTTCCATTTTCCCATCAGTCTTAGGATGGGATTGCTTAATAGGAATTTACTGGTTTACAGTTTCAGAGGGTAGAAGGCTTCCTTCCCCCCGGGGTTGGTATCTTCTGGCTGGCCAGCAATCTTTGGATTCCTTGGCTTTTTCCATCACATGGCAATGCTCATGGTGGTGTCTTCTCCCTTTTCTCTTGGGTTCCATTGACTTCCAGCTTCTGGTTGCTTCCTGTGGCCTCTCTCTCCCTCTGACTTTCAACTCTGATTATAAAGGACTCCAGTAATCTGTTTTGTTTTGTTTTTTAAATAGGTATTAGCATCTTATTTTATTATCAGTGTATGCATTTTATGTCAAATAAATTAATTTTCCAAACTCAAAACTTTTGCAGTCAAATGAAATTTCCATTTTACTCTTAGGTTTATGTAACACTAGTTCAAATGCATTCCTCTACAACTACTCTAGCACTGCTCCTTTAGAATTATTTTACTCATTCTTAACATATGACTATACCAAAGAGATTGAATCTAAACAAACAAATTTCAAATGACTTTTAGTTGAGACAAGAAATATTGGGGCTGTTAATCCCCAACAAGACACTTTGTCAAAATGTGTCTTCTGAGACAGCTGCTATAAATTAGAACCTCCAAAAATACAAGGGCAAAACAAAAGTACAATAACAAGCTTTTACAGCTTAAGCAAGGCAAAGCATCTTGCCTGCAAACTAAATGGTCTCCAGTATTTCCATCTAGTTGAGCTTTCAGATACAAAGGCCCAATACATATCATTATTATATATATACCATCTTGGCTCTGGTTGCATTAATTATGTCTGAAGAGTTTAATTCCCATCCAAGTCCAAAGGTGGAAGAACACATAAACTGGTTTAGTAATTGGCAAGAGCAGACTGTAAAAGCACAGGCTGGTTGTGCTTGTGCAGCCCTGTGGGAAGTTCTCTTCAACAGAGGCTGAATAGAACAGTCCTGCTAAAGAGACCAGTGGAATAAGGACAGTCAACGTAGGAAGTGACAGAAACATTCTTCTTCCCCACTTACTACCCTCCACCCTGACTTTTTAAAAGGTATACAGCATTAATAGAATTTAATTGCAGTGTATTTTCTTTAAATTATGATCTAGTGCTGCTCCATTTCTTCTTGCTTCTTATTTTGATGTGTCATCCTAGCTGCCCGTGGTATCATATTAGGAATGCCATCTATGATTGGATATGCTATTCCCAACTCTTCATTAATCAATTCATGTGTCGATGCCTCATATCTGAGAGGCTTCTTGGACAGCGGGCACACCAGGAATTCCAGCAGCGCTGGGTTGAAGTCGCGAGGCGACTCCTCCGCCCACCTCTTCCGATCGGCCGCGGGCCGGACACGTGGAGCCACCTACGGGAAACCACGGAGGGCGGCCTGAGTGTGGCCCGCAGCGCTGAGGCGAGCCTGCAGCCAGCCCCGCTCAGCATGTTCCGGCAGCCAGGGACGCCGCGCCCTCGGCCAACCCTGGCGGCGCTACCTGCTCTCTGTCGGGTCTAGACCGTGCAGGCCAGACCCCGACCCGGTGGTGCTCTCCAGTAATCTGTTTTATAGCCTAACCTGATTCAGGTGGGCTACACCTTAATTGACGTAACATCTTAAAATGATCTTATTTATATGGATTCATACCCACCAGAACACAGACCAATAACTTGTCCACACTGGGGTACACAATTCAATCCACCCCAAAGACCAACATCCTAAGGCATGGTTTCCAGGTCCTGAAGGGTTACCCTGTTCTCTAACACCCTCCCTGCTGCCTGTTGCCCTCTGGAAGTGTGTCTTCCTGCCTCAGGGCCTTTACGGTATCTCCCCTGCCTGCCCAGTGCCTCAGGCTTTCCAACAACACCTTCCTTCACCCATAGACTAGATGAGACCCTGGTACCTGCTCTCAGAGTACTTTGTACTTCTTGTTCCAAGTACCCTCTGCCTGTTGTAATAATCTATTGGCGTGGGATTTGATTAAAGTCCTTCTCCCTCTTTAGATTGTATGGCTGGTGCCTGAGGCTGTTTCATTCACCACTGTGTCCCTACCACCTTCTTGAAGCTTGAAGCTCAGTTATCCCTTGTCTTCCACAATCCCATGCTTTTCTGGTTCTCTGACTAGGATCTGCCCCCTTTGCTAACTTCACAACTTCTACTTCTCCCTCTATGTTGAGCTCCCAGGGCATTCCCAACCTATCCTTGCTCTCTCTAGGCCATCTCATCCCCTCCCCTTAGCTATTATCTCTGTTTCTACCCTCTACCTCTCTGCAGAGGCCTAGACTTTTGGAATATACCTCCCCTTGGCCATGTCTATGTAAGTGCTGAAAGATAGGCCTGTAAGACTCAACCAACATAATCTCAGCATGTTTTCTTCCAAACATGCTTTCCTGCTTAGTATTTTCTGTCTTAAATCCGTTCATTTAACAAGTATGTATTAAGCACCAAGGACTCTGAACTCCAGCTGCTGGGGAAACACAAGGCCCTTTTGGAACTTGCTATCTTTTAAAGGGGTGAGGGAGAGACAGACAATAAACGCAATAAGGAAGTACCTTTATATTTATGTGTTAGTCTGGTTGAGGGTATGGGGAGGACAACTTTAAATGGGTTAGACTAGGCCTCATTGAGAAGGTAAAAATTGAATAGAGGCCCCGGAAGCGAGGGAGAGAATGAGCCATTGGGATTTATGGGGGAAGAGCTTCCTTGGCAGAAGGAGTAAGTAGACGTGTTCAAGGAAGAGCAAGGAATCTGGTGACTAGAGGAGAGTCAGGGAGTTGACAGAACAGCAGAAGTCAGAGAACTGCCTGTGTAGGACTTTATAGACTATTGACAAGACTGACTTTGACTCTGAGTGAAATGGGAGGCCACTGCAGAGTTCTGAGGTGAGGAGTGAGATGATTTGGCTTCTCTTTTAAAAGGAGCATACAGGTCATTCTATTGAGAATAGACAAAGGAAGACATGTAGACAGAAGGAGCTCAGGCAGGAGGTTATTGCTATAATTCAGGTTAGAGATGGGATGGATCAGGACATAATTGAAAGATGGCGCTGACAAGATTGGATGTGTGGTATGAGAAAAAGGAGACCAGAATGATGCCAAGGTTTTTTGGCCTGGGCAGCTGGTATTTGTCATGAATTGAGATGGGAAAGACTGGGAGTGAAGCAGGTTTTGAGGGTATGGGTGGCAGTAGGGGTGTGTTAGATGTGAAATACCTATCCCCAAGTGAAGATGTACAGTATGCATAGATGAATTGGAATTTGTGGAAGGAGTTCCAGCTGGAGATTAAATTTGGGGATATGGAGGCTGTGAGCCTGCGTGAGATCACTGAAGGATGGAGTATAGATAGAGTTGTTTCTCATTATTTGCGGTAGTTACATTCTATAAAGTTGCTGAGAACACAGAAGTAGTGAATACTGAAGCCTAGGAGAAATACAGGGTTAGGTTCTTGTGAACCTCTGGTCAGCATTTTGTCAACCAGTCAATACACAACCTTTGTTTTATGTGCATTTTTGTTTAAAGATACCTTATATCTTTTGCTTCTTCTTTAAATTTGCATGTAATGTTTCCTTAGGAAATTCTTTGTTTCCTCCCTCTTTCAGAGAAGACTGTCCGCATATAACTCTACCTAGAAACCTTATCATTGCCTTTGGAACGTTTTAGAGCAACATTTGAACAAAGCCTCTGAGTATGAATTTAATCTAGTTTAATCATACCCATTAGGGGGCAGGTAATAGTAGTTCATTAAATAAGGTGTTGATTCATTAAAATTGAACCACATGGTTGGCAGCTCTTATAATGAAGCTTATCGAACACGTATTTTCTCTGTAAGGCACATCACAGCTCTCTTGCACTTAGGAACACTAGACAGCACTTCAGCACTATGCTTGGGGGTCATTTTAAACCTTGAAATCACCAAAATTTCACAAAAATGTGAAAAACATGGTACTAAGTATATTGTGAAAAGGATACTTCTTAGAATAATAGAGCTGGAACAAGAAGGCAGAGCTGTCACCTTTTTCAACTTCGGCTGGGAACATGTGCATTGGGCAACTCAGATTTTGCTCTGTGCATGTCTGTGAATTACCACAAAAGCACCATGAGTATTGATTTTGGAGTTACAAATAAATTTTAATGAGTAGGCACATTGGCAAATACAGAATCTATGAAAATGAGATAGACTGTAATAGAGACACCCTAGGATTTAGCCCCAGGGCTCTTCAGTGAGGTCTAGGCAGTGTGGTAGGAGGAAAAGCTTATTTTCTGGGAGACAGAATGATGAACTGTGTTAAATCTTGATTCATATAATCCCCATCCACCTAGCTGCATGCAGTAATGGTAGCTATCTCCCCACCAGGGAGATAGTTTTAAAGACAAAAAAACTTTTTGAAATATTTCAGAAGACTGTTTTTTCCAAGGAGGTTATTTGTGGGAAAAAGGAGGAAATATCCTATTTCTAATAATTATGAATTGCAAGCAGGGCCACTTACACATCCCTCTTCATTTTTCTATAGCACCAAGTTTAGTAACCCACAGTGGTTCTGGTTGTCACCGTGGGCCAGCACCTGTTGATCTCCACTAGTGAACTACCATAACTACCCCTCCATCTCCTCTTCCCTCTTCTTTATGTATTGCTCTTGTCTTTGCTGCCAACTTTGTGTCTTGAGATCTTCAAGGCCAGGAAGAGAAGAGCAGAGGGGATGATAACGTGCAAGGGAGCAGGAGGTGTGTGCACCAGTGAGTGGGACAGGAGACCTGCAGGAGATGTACAAAGGAAAGGAGGGGTAGAAGGCTCTGAACAGGCAGAGGGAGAGCCCTGCGTGGTCCACGGGCTCATGAGGGGTTGCAGGAGAGGAGAGAAGAGGTCCTTTGCAAGCTGCAAGAGAGAGTTCTTGAGACTTTGGTAATAGCTCAAATGCATCTGAAGAATTTTCAGAGCTCATTTTTGTTGGAAGAAGTCAGCAAAAGAAGCAAGAGGCTGCAAAGTATTGAAAAAAGGCTTACAATGTCGCACCGCCACAAAGTCCCACAGAATAGGGACTTGAGTCCTCGTTGTCTTTGCTCTTGGGCTGCAGATTGAATTTAAACCTAGGTGTAAATAGGGTGAAGATGGTGGTGGACATTTTGGGAGGTACTTTACTAATGATTCTGTCCTGGATATATTTTGATGGACTATCTTAGAATAGTCCAGAAGGAGGGGAGAGAGGCATTGTACGGGGCTGGGTGGAGGAATGGTGGTCAGGCCATGACGTGATTTTCAAGAAAAAGTGAGTAAAGTTGAAGAAGATGATGTGGGGGGAGGGGGTGGTATGGAAAAAAGATGCTTGAGGGAGGGAGTGAGAGACTGCTTTGTGGTAGAAGCAAAGGTGAAGCCAGAGCAAGATCCTGCTGAGCTCTGAGAGTAGACAGAACAAGTCAGGGGGGAATGGCTAGTGGGGGAGCAGCCTTGGGGTGACCACATTCATTTAGAGCTTTAAAGTGCCAGTGTTGGCGATTATAACATTTATACCCCAGATACCCAAAAGGAGAAAATGGATTCTAATAACTTTGCAACCACAACTGTTTTTGCTCTGTCTGCTCTTGGGTCTTAGAAGGGTAATAGCCCGAAGGTATTGTAAGCCTCTGGATGCCTGGAACATTGAAGGCTTTTGCTGTACCCACTGCCAGGGAGGGTAAAACAGCCTCAGGAAGGTCTCCAGGAGCTGGCTGAGCCTCTGGCTAGCTGGGTTTCTGTCAGTCCACGCCTCCTTTGGTTCCACGGGAATGAGGCGGAGTGTCAAGCAAGGGCAGGGGCTTCAGGACAAAGCCCCTCAATACACTTTCCTGACCCCCTCCCATCCCCATCCCTCCCCAACGCAACACACAGAAGCTGTGCAATTCTGAGGCAGGGCAAAATAGACAGGGAGCGGGTAGAACTCTTAATGAAGAGCTGGACAGCTAGCAGTGGAAATGCCTAATGAGCTGCTTCTTCTGCAAAAGGGTACCATGCCTGTGGAAAGGATGCGAATGCGCCCATGGCTGGAGGAACAGATAAATTCAAACACGATACCTGGGCTAAAGTGGCTTAACAAGGTAAGTGCTTTGGGTAAGAAAGAGGGAGATGGGGGTTGGGGGGCCGGGGGCGTGGCACCGGGAGGGTGGGCCCCAATGGATATCCCGGCTTGAAAGTAAGTGCATGTGAAGAGGTAAAAGTAAAATTGTTCTTCAAGTTTAAAATCTTACGTACCTTTATTGCAAAAGCAAACCAATCAAAAAATAATCCCAAAAAGATTGAAGTGGATAAATAAAGGTTTTTCTCATCTTCTCAGACTGCAGCCGCAGATTTCGGTTAATTTCTGCTCACCTGTGGAGTTTTGAATGACTATTTATGAGAAACTTGTGTTTTTCTCTAATGACTCTTCCCTCTTCCTTCTCCAAATTCCTTTTCAGCTTCTCCTGCCTTTCTAGGATTAGAGGTCATAGAAACTTTAGTGGAATAAATTTGATTTATATAATCACTTAAAAATATATCTCCTAAAAATTAAGAGTGGTATGTGGTCTATGATATTATATCCTGATAAAGTGGTCTAAACTTTAAATTTCTGATCTGGCATTTTTATTAGATAATATTGCATATAAAAGCACAGTAAATGATGTATTACATCTATATCATTGCTTATTATATATCTAGCAGTTTCTGTTTTTTTGAAATTATATATAAGTAGGACAATAGTGTTAAAAGCATGATTTCTGGACTCAGCCAATCCTGGTAGAATCAGAGGGCCAACTGTTAATGGCATGACTGCATTTTACTTAATTTTCTGTGCTTTTTCTCATCTAAAAAATTGTGTACAATAGTAATATATATGATAAATGTTTTCATCTGTATAAATGTGTTAATAAAGGGAATTATTTATTTAAAAAAAAAAAAAGAAACTTTAGGGTTTTATATTGGGAATGGAACATATTGATTTCCTTTTCAGTGTTCTCTGTGCAAAGAGAACTTGTTTTTGTCCTTTAAAAATGTCTTCTCAGTTTTATCATGAAAGTCTATCTGTGTGCCCATCTGTCTATCCTAGAAAAGAATTAGTATATCATTTACAAAACCCCAACACACCTACACGTGTGTCTACGTAAACACTCGTCTGCTTTAATAACCTCAAAACTCTCAATTTAGCTGATCCTAGCTGTTAGGGGCAAATCAGGAAGAGATAGTATATGTAAAAAAAAAAAAGAACATCTTAAGGTTTATAGTTATAATGAAGAAAAGCGACTACATAAAATGTATCGTGCTTTCTGCAAGAGGGCCCGAGGGAAAACTTTTTCTATCATTAGCAGGAATAATTGTGATTCTTCTGAGCAAATGTGTTTTTCTTCTCTCTCCTCCCTTTTCTTTTTAATCTTGAGGACACAATGAATAATTTAACCGGTCAAGCTTCATCTTTGTATATTGGGTATTCGAAAGCTTACAGGCAGATTGTGGCCTGCTTCTAACAAGTGTACAGGATAATGCAGTGTATATATATATTACTAATGTTACACCTGGATTCATTTTATCTTTTCAGATATCTCTCACATCTGATTTCTTTTAGTTCTTTTTTTCCTCATCTACTTATTTTTGTGTGTGTTTTTGTTTTTTTGCTCATTGTCTGCTTGTTTGTTTGTGCTCGTCTGCTCCTTGTTTTTGCTCATTGTCTACTCATTGTTTGTTTGTCTTCTTTAGGAGGCACTGGGAACTGAACCCAGGACCTCCCATATGGGAGGCGGGAGCTCGACTGCTTGAGCCACATCTGCTCCCTCATCCACTTATATTCAATTTAACATTATTGTATTTGAATGTGTCTGCTTAAGTGAATCCTTTCCGAAACAAGGTGGGGTATGAAGTAAATAGAAATATCATCAATAAACACATACGCTTATTTCAGTGACTTGTCACTCATATAAGGTGTGAGGGTGTCCATAAAAATTGAAATTTATGGCAAACAATGTATTTTTCTAGGCTTGATTTACCTATAGTGTTTAAATTTGTACCCTGTAGGAGCACTGTAATGAGCCTCTTCCCAAAGAAACAAAGAAGAAAAAAGGCTGCTCCTTTGCCTACCCAGTTAACAGGAGTGCATATGGAGGTATCGAGAAAGGGGGATTTAGTAAAGGAGAGTTGGAGACATAGAGGGTAGTAGTAATAGCAATAATAATAATGAAAATGGAAGCTAACATTAGTTTAGTGCTTATTATATGCCAGATATTCCTCTAAGCAAGGTGCATGCATTGTCTCGTATAATCCCCACTCGTGTAAAATGTTATTTCCATTTTACAGATGAGGAAACAGACACAGAGAGGTTAAGTAGGATTTTATATATATATATATATATATATATATAATTTTTTTTTAAAGTTGTGTTTTTTATTTCTTTGTTTTTTAAACAATTGTACGCATTCTTTTTTTTTAACTTTATTTTGTACATTTAATAATTGAAAACATAAGCAATTAAAAACTAAAAAGTAAACACAGATGAATAAATATATACATTTCTCAATTAAATGTAATGGATACATGTAAATTTTTTTTTTTTTTTTGAATCAAACAATATATTACACAATATATTTGGTTCATAGAAATGCATTCATACAGTATTTGTCCTTTTGTGTCTGGCTTGCTTCACTCAACATAATGTCCTCCAGGTTCATCCATGTTACCATATGCTTTATGACTTCATTTCTTCTTACAGCTGCATAATATTCCATCGTGTGAATAGACCAGATGAAAGGATTATATTTTGAAGAACAAGATAGCATTACTTGTTTTGAATTCGAGTGTGGGATTAAAACAAATTTCCCTAAATTCTGAAGAGAATGAGTTGTTTGCTTTTGCTTTTTTTGTAAACATAGCCACCAGTTTTGGGTGGCTTGGTGCAGTAGAGGACATACAAGTTCATCATGCTGGGTAAACACTCGATACGCTGTGGTTAGGTGCGCTCTGTCGCGGCTTGAGTGTTCGCCCACCAAAGATATGTCTGCGTCCTAATCCCCAGGACTGGGAATGAGACCTTATTTGGAAAAAGGATCTTTCAGGGGTAATTAAGGACCTCAAGAAGAGATCATCCTGGATTATCCAAGGCTGTGGAGAGAGGCGCTAAATCCAATGCCGAGTGTCCTTTTAAAAGACAGAAGAGGAGAAGACGCAGGGAAGAAGGCCATGTGAAGATGGAGGCAGGATTGGAGTGATGTTGCCACAAGCCCAGGAACTCCTAGCGCCATCAGAAGCCGGAAGAGGCAAGGAGGGATTCTCCCTTAGTCCCTTGGGAGGGAGTGTGGCCTGCTGACATCTTGATTTCAGACTTCCGGTTTCCAGAACTGTGAAGGAGTCCATTTCTGTTGTTGTAAGCCACTCAGTCTGTGGGGTATTTTGTTATGGTGGCCTCTAAAGGCAGTTCCTTACTGGACTCTCCACTTAGATGTCTTTTCTTCCCTCCTCTTTGTCCATGGTTTTCTGATGTAGGACCAGAAGGGAAATGGATCTCCCTTGGTTCTTCTGAACACTTAGGTCCTCTCAGGTTGCCCTTATCTGCCAAGCTTCCCTATCTGGCTCTTGGCTTGAGAGCTCTCTTCCTGAGGCAGAGAGGGAAAGAAGAGCCCCTCTGCCACCTCTCCTGGCGCCTCCAGGGCTAGACACGTGGAAGGAGGAGCATGTGCCCATGGCTGCTGGCCAACACCGCCTCTGAGGAGAACTCTGGCACAGGAGCTCCTAGGCTGCCACTGTGGCCTGAGGGGCCAGGCAGACAGGCCTCCAGCTTGCCCCAGCCGAGTGGGCACATGGCCATGTTTGTTCATGAGGCAGTGCGGTTCACGGGTGGGTCAGGGTATCTTATCTCCACACCTGTGCTCCAGGGCATCTCTCTATAGGTTTCTGCTAACTTGGGCTCAGGTTTTCACTAATGTAGGCTTGTTGATTTTCATCTGCCCATGTAAGTACTTAATTGAGAGCCTTGTATTTTCTTCTCATTCATAAGCGTTCTACCTAGGAAACGCTGTTTACATTTTGAGTGGTTTGAGGTCAAAACAATTCATTCCAAAATCTTTTCTCCCACTGAAGACTGTTGAAACTCTCAGAAGATGGACACTGTCCATGGGGTCGTATGATTCGTCCATGCCTGAATTGGCATCGAGAAATTCAGAATGAGGTCCTATTGATGGCTAAGGCCCCCACTGGAAGTGTCCCTGGCGGGAAACCCCAGTGGGGCAGTGCATGGCTGGCTTGACCGTGACTGCACACTCGGGGCCAGGCCTCGTCCCTGGCTCTTAGGAGGCACTCCGTGAATACTGTTCCATGAATAAACTCATGGATGCAGCCAACTTGAAGAGGAGCACAGTGGTCCTGTTTTTTTGTTCTGTTAAAAAGAATTAGACTTACAGTGCTTGTTTCAGCAGACATATACTAAAATTGGAATGATACAGAGAAGATTAGCATGGCCCCAGCGCAAGGATGACATGCAAATTCGTGAAGCGGTCCATATTTTTGAAATGTTACTTTTATGCCTTTGTAAGGCCTTTCATGTAAATAAATTTATTTCCAAACAGGAAAAAAAATTAAAACACTGGATTGTCACTTGTCACATTTCTCTCTCAAATGGAGGGTCTGTCAAACACGGTGTATTCTTAGCAAGAGACACGTAGGCAACTAAATAATGCCTTAACTTTTTTTTACTTTCAATAAATTAGGAGGAGCGTGATGATGGAATGGGTCTTTTGGATTCCTCTGAAGGAATAGGGGAGGAAGTTTGGCCAAGCAGCATTAGCACTAGATTTGTACAACTCACTGTTCTTGGCTTGGGCTGTTTACTTTTTTATAAGTATGTTTGAATTTTATTATAGTATCTTTGAATATTCTAGTGACTAGAAAGAATAGTGTAGCAAACATATCCACATCTAGATTTCACAATTATTAACAGTTGTTTCATCTGTGTGTGGGGGTACACGTGTGTGCAGGAGTATGTGCCTGTGGTATTTTAAAGCAAATCGATGACAGTGTATATCTCTAAGAAATAAGGACATTTAAAAATATATCTACAATGCCATTATCAAGTGGAAAACGTATTAATTTTTAATATCGTCAGTACTAAATTTCATTAGTTCAAGATGCTTTGAGTATTCCCTCAACATCTTCTTACAGTTGATTTGTTCAAATCAGAATCCAGAGAAAGTCCACAGGTTGTGTTTGGATGTTAGGACTCTAAGTCTGAGCCTGATGGTCAGTGGAAGCCTTTCCTGATTTTGTTCCTTGTCATTGATCTGTTGAAGAGACCAGATCCCTTCTGGATCTGTCCAAATGCTTCACTGTATTGGTTTCTCTGGACCATTTCGTGAGGGTGGAAGGAGGCAACCACATCAAGTTCGTTGTTTCTCTTATAGCTCCGCTTGATTCCCACTCTTGTCCTCGATGTTCTTATTTCATTCTGGAGATCTGCCTGCATCCAGGTGCCAAGGTCACTCTCCAGGCATAGGACATCATCGGGCTGTTCAGAGCCTTTCCCTTTTCTTCACTTTGCAGGAAGGCTTGTACTTGTAAACATCAGGATGTCTCTGATCAGGGTAGGGAGCCCAAACACAAGCAGCAGACTGGTAAATCTTACAAACACGGGAGGAAAGAAGAAGCAGAGGGACATAGAATTGGTTTCCATTTGGGGCCAGGGTGTGTTTGTTTTGCATTGTTCAAGGTAAACTTCATGTTTTTCTGAATTCAAGCAGTGCTCATCTCTGCTGCCCACAGCTATGCAGATCTCTGTCCGTATGTAAACGTGACTGGACTGTGGTATGAGCTCAGGGTTCTTCCGACCATGGTGTGGACGGCCACTGCATGTGCAGGAGTGGTCACTCAGGTTGTCTAAGCCACCTGTTTTAGCTTCCTCATCACTAATCAAATACCATGCAATGGGTTGGCTCAAACAATGGGAATTGTTGGCTTATGGTGCTGAGGCTAGCAGATGTCCAAGTCAAGGCAGCATCAAGGCAATGCTTTCTTCCTGAAGTCTGATTTTCTGGGACTGGCTGCTGGCTACTGGTCACAATTTCTTTCGGTTTTAAAAGAAATCTTTTTTTTTTAATCTCTCAATGTTTTTTTGAAGAAATCTGTAATACGTTTGTAAGTAGTTTCTTTCTTTCCTACAGTATGAAAGACTAACTAAAAGTCACTTTTTAAAAAATGTACCGTTTTAACTATCTTAAAGTACACAGTTCAGTGAGATGAAATACATTCACAATGTTGTGCAACCATCACCTCTATTTGGTTCCAGAACATTTTTTTTTATCAACCTCAAAGGAAACCCTGTAATCATTAAGCAGTAACTCTCCGCTTCCTCTTTCCCCAGCCCCTGGCAACCATGAATATGCTTTCTGCTTCTAGGGATTATTATGGATTAATCCATTTCTGTGATTATGGATATATCACAGAAATGGAACCATATAATATGTGACCTTTTGTGTCTATCTTCTTTTATGCTTTCAGGGTTAATCCATAGTATAGCATGTGTTGGTACTTCATTCCTTTTAATGGCTGAATAATATTCCATTGAATAGATATACCACATTTTGTTTTTCCATTCATCAGTTGATGGATGTTTGGATTGTTTCTACCTTTTAGATATTGTGACTAGAGCTGCTGTGAAATTCATGCACAAGTTTTTATTTGAACATGTGTTTTTGATTCTTTTGAGTGTTTTCCTGAGAGTGGAATTTTTGGGTCATATGGTAATTCCATGCTTAGCTTATTGAGCAACTGCCAAACAGTTTTCCACAGAGGCTTCACAATTTTAAATTCCTACCAACAATGTATGAGGATTCTGATTTCTCCCACATTCTCACCAACACTCATTTTCCTTTTTTTCTTTCTTTTTTTGAAAAATAGCCATTCGAGTAGGGGAGAATTGGTATATTATTGTAGCTTTGATTTGCATTTCCTTAATGACTAATGATGTTGGGCATCTTTTCATGTGCTTATTGGCCATTTCTATAACTTCTCTGGAGAATTATCTATTCAAGTTCTTCGCCCAAGTTTTAGTTGGGTTGTCTTTTTGCTGTTGAGTTGTAAGAGTTCTTTGTATATTCTGGATACTAGACTGTTGTCAGATTTACGATCTGAAAATACTTTTTCCTGTTCTATGGGTTGTCTTTTCATTCATGATCTTGATAGGGTCAAATTTTGATTAAGTTCAATTTACTTATTTTTTCTTTGGTTGCTTATTCTTTTGGTATCATATCTAAAAACCATTGCCAAATCCAAGGTTATAAAACATTATCCCTCTGTTTTATTCTAAGATTTTTATAGCTTTAGCTTTTATATTTAGGTTTTGATCTATTTTGAGTTAATTTTTGTAAATGGTATGAGGTGAGTCCAACTGGATTCTTTTGCATGTGATATCCTGTTGTCCTAGCACCATTTGTTGAAAAAACTATTCTTTCACCATTGGATGGTGTGGTGCTTTGAAACTGTATGTACCCCAGAAAAGCATTTTCTTAAAGTTAAATCCACTCCTGTGAGTGTAAACCCATTGTAAGTAGAATCTTTTGATGAGACTACTTCAGTTAAGGTGCGACCTTCTTCATTCAGGATGAGTCTTAATCCTCTTACTGGAGGCCTTTATAAATGCGATAAAAACAGAAAAGAAGAAAAGAAACCATGGAAGCAAAGGCTGAAATCAGTGAAATCCGGAAGAGAATGGAGAGACTAGCAGATGCTGCCATGTGCCTTGGCATGTGATAGAGGAGTCCAGGATTGCTAGCAGCCTTTCTTCAATAAGAAAGCATGTTCTTGATGATGCCTTGATTTGGACATTTTCATGGCCTCAAAACTGTAAGCTGGTAAGCTAATAAATTCTCATTGTTAAAAGCCAACTAATTTCATGGTATCTGCTTTAAGCAGTCTAGGAAACTAAAACCATTGGTCTTTGCACCCTTGTCAAAAATCAGTTGATTATAAATGTATAATTTTATTTCTGGACTCTCAATTCTATTCCATTTGTCTTTATGCCTGATTTTGTACCAGTACTACCCTGTTTTGATTACTGTTGCTTTGTAGTAAGTTTTGAGATTGGTGAGTCCTCCCACTTTGTTCTTCTTTTCAAGATTGTTTTGTCTATTTTAGGTCTCTTGCAGTTCCATGTGAATTTTAGAATTAGCTCATTGATTTTTGCAAAGAAGATCGCTGGGATTCTAATAGGGATGGCATTCAATCTGTAGATCAGTTTGGGGAGTTACAGCCACAATGTAAAGTCTTCTGATCCATCAACATGAGATGTTTTTTTCCAGTTATTTAGATATTCAATTTCTTTCAGCAATGTTTTGTAGTTTTCAGAGTATACATTTTGTACTTTTTTGGGGAAACGCAAATGTTCTGAAATATTTTTAGTTCAGGCTTTGTGATTGGTTGTGGGAAATGTTCTTACCACTTCTATTTTTTGAAACAGTGTGTGAAGAATTGATACTGGTTCTTCTCTAAATATTTGGTAGAGTTCAGTGGTGAAGCCATCTGGGCCTGCCTGGGCTTTTTTGCGGGCAGTTTTTTTTGTTTGTTTGTTTTGTTTTTAATTTTAAACGTTTCATTTTGAAATACTTTCAAACGTATAGGGCAGTTACAAAAATAATAAAAAACCCATACAGGGAGCCCCAATATATCCCTATCCTCCCAGATACCCAGATCGACCAGTTTTAACATTTGCCATATCATTCTTTCTATCCACCGGTCTATCAGTTCATCTGTCTGTCTACCCATATATCTATCAGCCCATTTTCTGAATACTTGAGTGTAAGTTGTATACATCATGCTCCTTGACCACTTAATAGTACCGTGAACATTTCCTAAGAACAAGGATATTCACTTATATATCTACCTTAAATACAGTTATCAAGTTCAAGAAATTTAACATTGACATAAAGCTTACAGTCTTTATTCCAAATTTTCATGTCACAATAATGCCCTTTTAAGCTTTCTCTCCCTCTTTGATCCTGTCTAGGATCTTGTATGATTTTGTTATTGTCGCTTTAGTTTCTCTTTCGTTTTTTCATCGTGGGAACATTTCATATAACAAACTTTCCCGTCTCAGCCACTCCCAAGCATACCGTTCAGTGGGATTAATCACTTTCACAATATTGTGGTACCCTCACCACCTTCCATTACTAAAATTTTCCCATCTCCCCAAAGAGAAACCTTATACCTATTATGCCTTAATTCCCCTTTGCCCCGACCACTGGCAATCTGTACTCTAATTTCTGTCTCTATGAGCTTGCATATTCTCTTGTATTTTTGTGTGTGTTATCATAGGGCTTAAATTTAGCATCCCAAGTCTATAACAATCTTGTTTGTCTTGATACCAACTTAACACCAATAGTGTACACAAATTATGTTCTTTTACTCTTCGGTCCTACCACCTTTATGTAGTTCTTGTCACAAATTACATGTTTATACATTATGAGCCCCAAACCACTGAATTATAATTACATTTTATGCATTGGCCTTTTAGATCCTGAAAGAAGTAAACAGTGGAGTTGCAAGCCCAAAATACAATAATTCTGGCATTTATATTTACCCATGTTGTAACCCTTACCAGATAGCTTTATTAGTTCATGCAGCTTCGATCTATTGTCTATTGTCCTTTCCTTTCAACCTGTAGAACTCTCTTTAGCATCTCTTCTAGGGCCAGTTAGTGGTGACAAACTCCCACAGCCTTTGCTTATGGGGAAAATGTCTTAATTCCTTTCCTCTCTCCCTTTCTTTTTTTTTTTTTTGCAATATCGGGGCCGGGGATTGAACCTGGGACCTTATATGTTGGAAGCTGGCACTCAACCACTGAACCACATCAGCTCCTCTGAGTTGGTTTTTTTGTTTGTTTGTTTGTTTTTAGAAGGCACCAGGAACTGAATCGGGACCTCCCATGTGGGAAGCAGGTACTCAACCTCTTGAGTCACATCTACTTTCCATCCTCCCCCATTTTTGAAAGACAGTTTTGCCAGATACAGAATTCTTGGTTGGCAATTTTTTGTTTTCAGCACATTAAATATGTCTTCCCATTACCTTCTTGTCTCCATGGTCTGATAAGAAATCAGTATTTAATCTTATTGAGACTCCATTGTACATGATAAGTTGCTTCTCTCTTATGGCTTTCGGAATTCTCTCTGACATTCAGCAGTTTGATTATAACATACTGCAGTGTGGGTCTATTTGCGTTTATCCTGTCTGGAGTTTGTTGAGCAACTTAGATGTGTGTATTCATGTCCTTCATTTAGTGTGGGGAGTTTTCAGCCATTATTTCTTTGAATATTTTCTCACTGTCTCCTCTCTCTCTCTTCTCTTTCTGGGATTCCCACAATATGTACATATGAGTATGCTTGATGGTTTCCCACAGGTTCCTCAGACTCTCTTCATTTTTCCTTCATTCTTTCTTTTTTCTACTCCTCAGACTGAATGATTTCAATTGTCTAATCTTCCAGTTCTATGATTCTTTCTTCTGTCAGCTCCAATCTGTTATTTTTTTTTTTTTTTTTTTACCGGGAGGTCCTGGGGATCGAACCCGGGTCCCTCCATATGGGAGACAGACGCCCAACCAGTTGAGCCACATCCGACCCCCCCCAATCTGTTATTAAACCTCTCTGGGAATTTTAAATTTCTGGTACTGTGGTCTTTAGCTCTGTTTTGTTCCTTTCCCTAATTTTCATCTTTCTATTGATATTCTCTTTGTATTCGTCTGTTATTTTCCTGATTTCCTTTAGTTTTTGTCCATGTTATCCTTTAAGTCTTTGAGCATATAGAGGGCCACTTTTTGAAAAGTCTTTGGTGTGTCTCCGGTCTGATCCTCCTCATTGATGGTTTCTAATTCTTTAAACTTCTCTTTTGCCTGGGCCGTCACTTCCTTTCTTTGTATGTTTTATAATATTTTGTTGAAACCTGAATATTTTGATATTTTAATGACATATTGTTGCTGGAATTTAGATGCTAAGGCATCTGTTCCTTAAGCTTTGTATCCAGCTAGTGTATATGACAGAGCTTTCCTTGATTGCCAGGAGCCAACCAAAAAAGGGGGGGGGAGGAAAAAGGAAAACACTGTTTGCAGTCTTTGCAGATGGACCTGTGCAAGGGCTCTTCTTTAGGCCTTATCAGTACAAGTCTAGAGATTAGCTCATGGGGACTTCCTGATCCTTTCTGTGCCTGCATTTCATCTTGGGCATGCGCATGTGATCCTAAAAATGCCTCCCCTTTACTTGGGTATGAATGTCTCCTCTTCCCTGGGAAAGTTTCCTCATGCTCCTGGACACTGTTGTGGATGTCCCACAACTGACAAGCCCTTGCTCCAGGCAGTATGATTTGACTGCTCCCCCACCACGCTCTATAGGAGAATTCTCCGAGCCACCTTCTACACGCAGGGCAAATTCTGGGACTGCGTGTCCCTTGGGCCACCATCAGACAGATTGGGCCAGACACACATGCTCTCAGTATGTGCACGAGGGTTACTCTTCTCTCTCCAGGTGTGGGACAGAGAGCTGCACTGGGAGTGTGAGCTGGTTCTGTGCCAAGCTGGTGAGGGATGGGGAAGGGGCCAGCCAGGGTGCTATGAGATCCTGCGGCTTTCAAGTGGCCTTTTGTCTTGGTTTGGCATTCTCCCTGTTACTGCAGTCCTTTAACTGTTTCCTGGAGCTTTGAGAAAGACATTTCTGTCAATTCTTGGTGTTTGATCAAAGCTTCTGTAGAGGGACAGAGCCCTGAAACACCTTACTCCGCCATCTTGACCTGGGTGGGACCTGTGGATAGTTTTTTGATTACTAATCAATATATTCAATTGTTATGGACTCCTATTCATATGGTCTATTTCTTCTTGATTCAGCTTTGGTATTTTGTGTCTTTCTAGGAATTTGTTCACTTCACCTACGTTATCTAATTTGTTGCGTACAGTGGTTCATAATATTGCTTTATAATCCTTTTTATTTTTTGTAAGGTTGATAATAATGTGTCCTCTTTCATTCTTTTTTCTTTATTTTTAAAGAAACTTTAGATTACATAAATGTTACATTGAAAATATAGGGGATTCCCATATACCCTACCTCCTCACCCTCCCACACTTTCCCCCATTAACAACATCTTTCATTAGGGTGGTAAATTTGTTACAATTTATGACCACATATGGAAGCATTGCTGCTAACCATGGTCTATATTTTACATTATGGTTTATACTTTTGCACAACACAATTTTAAAAGTTTTGACAAAATGTATAATGGTTTATATCTGTCATTACAGTAATCATACAGAACAATTCCATTCTCTTTCATTCTTGATTCTAGTAATTTGAGTTTTGTCAGTGTGTTTTTAAACAGACTTATTCCAGGTAGTTTTATTGTACTTATTTTATGAGTGGTCATAGGAAGACAGCACCACAGTTAAGAGATAATCAGAAGAAAATGGATTTGTTGGTATTTTCTTAGGTTCCACATTTCTACTGAAAATGAGTACCATTTTTTTTTTTTTTTTTTTCATTTTATTTGGTGATGATTATACCCTGGGTGCTTCCAAGAATATCAATAGTGGATACTGCTAGGATCAGCCATTGCTCTTGTGGTTTCATGATCTTGGCATGATTTCTGTGGGACTAGATTGGGCTGTATGTATTGGGGTGTGTGTGTATGTATGTGTGTATGTGGACAAATCTTTAAAAAGGTCTACCTTATAGGTTAACTTTGTAACTTGTGAAATAGAGTTCAGATTGTGCCACCCCACTCCTCTTTTGTCCCAGCAAAAACTAAAACAGCAAATACTTTAAGGGTCTATATCTTTAAGCTTAAGGTCTTTAGATTTTGGGTTATGCACTTCAGGAAAAATTTTCTTACTAAAAAAAATCCTTTTTTTTTTTTTTTACCATTTTTATTCATTTTCATGTGAATATCAAAAAAACTACATTAAGTGATTCTGCTCTCTGATTTTCACCTACATTAAAATAAATTTACAAGTTATTTTCTGATCATTGCCCTTTTGAAAATGGCTAAACTGAAAACGCTGTTATCTCTTTGGATGGTACAGAGTAAACAAGGAGTCATTTATGGGGAAAAAAATCTCTCACTTTCTGTTCCTCTTTATTAACTGACTTTTAAATATAGTAGAATTTTCCCTTTTAACAGTTTTTGGGAAACTCTCAAATGGTTCTGAAACATTTTTAGTTCAGGCAGCTAGTTCTGTAGGGAGGCCCTGAGCCCCTCTTGAGACAGGTGGGACCCTTTCTATATTTCTTTGTGTGAGAGCAAAGTGGTGGAAAATCCCTACTGACGTTTTCTTTCCTTCACTAGTGAATTGTGGAGGCGGTCCCCATACCTAGCAATTATTAAATCTACCTTGAGAGCTTAAAAAACTACAGTTTCCTGGACCTTACCCAGCATCCAGGTCAACCGGCCTGTCCTCTGACAGGGATTACTTAAATCTAAAAGCTCCCCAGGTGTTGGGAGACAAGGCATTGTGATTAAGTCATTGAATGTGGGATTACACAACCTCCGTCTTGAATCTAGACGCTTATTTCCATATGCACCTTGGCTAAAAAATTTAATTCTATTCCTCAGTTTCCTCATCGGTAAAACAGAAATAGTAGCACATACTCAACCCATTAGATTGTTGCAAGAAACAAACCTGAGAGCCACATGGACATGCTTAGTCAAATGTAAAGTGGTAGGACATCAGTAACTGCTGGTGGGCAGAGCTAGCGGAACCAGTTTCTCAAATGTAGTTTTACTATGAGTACGACTTTAGGTTAAAGCATTAGTTTCTAATCATGTGTTTGCTGGGTCACTTTAAGCAAATTTAAGTTGCCTCTTCGGCTCTAAGAGAGATAAGAGTCTGATAGAATAAGGATTGTACTGAGTGTCGTCTCCACATTATCTGTCCATCTGTGTTTGCACGTTTTGCTATTTCCTATAGGACAGTAGACACACAGGGATTAGAATATTAGGAATCTTCTATTTCTATAGAATATGCCAATCAGATTGTGATGTTTGGTCTCTTTGACAGTGACCTCAGATAACCTTAACTTCCCTTTAGCAGCACATGTGGGAATTATTTTGGAAAGTTAACTAATTTTTAATTCACTCAAGGCAGCTGCTGTTCCTATTTACCAAGTGATGGAAACATTATAAGAATAAGCATTACCAGTTGCTAGTTATGGGTGGTGCTATAAAAGAGAAGAGGCACAGATAATGGAAGATGACATTTCCCAGATTATCTCCTTTGACCTTAGAATATATTCCCACTCTCCCAGGCTCTGCACGACTCTGAATTTTACCTGAGGTAGACTGTTAAGATTTGGGGCCCACTGGGGAAGTGAGCGTGATCCTAGTAGATTTTATTGTAGACAGTCAAGAAACACGGTGATACTTAATGGGGAATCTTACTATTTAAAACTTAAGAACCCTCTTCCATGGTGTGCTGAAACCCTTGGTTGCAGTTCTTCTTTGCTTTTTCCCTCCCAGGAGAAGAAGATTTTTCAGATCCCCTGGATGCATGCAGCTAGACATGGGTGGGATGTGGAAAAAGATGCTCCGCTCTTTAGAAACTGGGCCATCCACACAGGTACGAACCCCCCTGCAGTGTTTCTAGAGGCAGGCGTTAGCACCTGTTTCTGCTTCCTTCACGCATGGAAAATCTCCTGGCTTGTGGCCTCATGAAAGTAGCTCTGCAAAAATCTGTGACGTATCCCTAGGTACATTCAGGACACATGGGGTACAAACTTCATCACCAAGGAACGACGTTCCTCACATCCCATAGAATCTCAATCTTTACATCTTCCGTAAGTGTGGTATTCTGATAAGTTTCCCAAGTGTGTACCAGGGGAATGAAAAACTCATTTGTTCTGAAAGTATAAACTTGGGTTGACTCTAATGGTAGTCAGGAATATATTTTATTACAAAATTCAAGTAAGGAGCTGTTTACTAGAATTACTTAATATTTGAGGGGCAGAAGGAAAAATGTTACTTCTGCTTATTGACCTTTTTAGCCTTCCAGCCTTCTGTACCACTTATCTTAACTTTTCATTCTGCTTTCATCATAATTTTCCCTCAAGCTGGTTGGTGTAGCCAGGAGAACCAGCTTTTCTCAGTTTGCCCATAAGTGGCAGGGTTTAAAATTAAATTCACAGCAAACCGAGACAGTTGGTCACTTTAGGTACAGCCTGGAATTAAAGGCTTTCTGTGTACTGCCAGACCTACAGTACTATGTTTCCAGAAATTCTTATACTATATCTAATTTTTTCCTCTTTTTCTTAACCTCTGACTGTTTTGTTAGGAAAGCATCAACCAGGAGTAGATAAACCTGATCCAAAAACATGGAAGGCAAATTTTCGATGTGCCATGAACTCCTTGCCTGATATTGAAGAAGTCAAGGATAAAAGTATAAAGAAGGGGAACAATGCCTTCAGAGTGTACCGGATGTTGCCCTTATCTGAACGACCTAAGAAAGGTAGCTAAAGATATTACTGGCTAAATAATGGATCACTTAATATATGTTGTAGTGCCTTCTCAATCTCTTTATTTCCACATCTGGAGTCACTCCAAAGGTAAAACCCTTCTACTGTATGTGATCATTCTGCCCTTACCTGGCTGGGAAAAAAATGGCCTTTAGGTCATAAAAGGCAGTAAAAGAAACTTTTGGAAGTTTGGCCATTGTACAGATTAAAGCAATAGGTTCCTTGAGGGCTTCAGAAGCAATTGACTTAGGGGAAACGTTTCTCTGTGTATCCTTCATGAGTTAATCCAAAACCGTTTTTTTTTTCTTGCCACAGGAAAGAAACCAAAGATAGAAAAAGAAGATAGAGTTAAGCACATCAAGGTAATCTTTGATTATTCAGAGAGAAAGCCTAAAGTTGTGACTTTATGAATGCTTCATGTTCTGTTTCATAAAAACAAGTATTAGGATCTCTGAGAAGTATTAAGTCTTTCTTCTTCTGCAACTATGTTTTATGTGCTTTACATGTCTCCTGTTCAGCACGCAACCACTTGTGTCCCCAAGTGCACATATCCCTGCTTCATCCAATTTCACTGAGAAGGTTATGAATGAAGTTGCACATTCAGACCAAGTTTGACTGTCTCAAGTCTCCATCTGTTCCCCACAACTATTGTCAGCTGGTCACTTAGTTCCACCTAAGCTCTGGTAACCAGCTAATGTCTGATAATATTAAGTATAGTTTCAGGCTTTTAAGTATATGTTAATATATGGTGAATTTTATATACTTATATTAAAATATATCAAATGTATTTTATATATATTATGTATATTCAGTGGCAGGCCATTAGGTTTGGGATACAGTTGTCAACGCAGGCCCTCAGTGGGTGTGGTTCTCAGTAGTTCTTTTCTCCTCTACATTCCACTTCAGAACCAACTCTCACATCTCTCAAGGGTTTTCCCTAGAGGCGTGTGTGTGTGTGCATGCGTGTGTGCATGCATGTTTGGGGTTTTCAGTAGAGCCTGTGGACTGAACTTGTGCAGTTAATTCCGCTCAGCCCCTGTGGCTTGAGGAACTTTAGACTGGGTAGCCCTTGTTAAATAGTGAGAGGATGACCAAATATCCCATTCACAATTGGGGTGGCTAAGGAAGAGGCAGCCATCACATTCACAGATCCATAGACCATTAGAGACAATGACCTAGTTCACCGACCTCAGTTTGAGGTGAAGAAATTGTGGCTCAAGAGAGTTAAGCTGACATGCTCACACTGGTATATAGCACTGAGCTTGAGTGAGATGCCAAGTATTCTGATTTTAATCTAGACTAACTATTGAAGAAAAAAACAGACTGTCCAGATATCATAGTATTTAAAAACAGACCAGTGAGTTGAAGTAGTGGGAAAAGATACAAAATAGTTTACTTTAGATATAGTTAGACTGAAGACAGTTTGATTTTAAGGGAAAACAGATAAATTGCTAAAACTTTAAAGTTATTTTACCTCTATGATGGAAAATTTTAGTAGTGATACTTCCGGTTTCGCTTTCAATATTTTTAGTTTGTGACTTATTTTAAATATGGAACAGTATTAAGGCCTAAGTTTTTAAGACTTTTTATTGTGGAAAATTTTTATACACATAGGGAGGAGATAGGTGGGTGTAATTTACCCCAAGGACCATTGCCCTAATTTCAACATTAACCATGGCCAATATTGTTTCGTTAAGTACTTCCACCCACTTCCCCACCCACTTCTTCAACTCCACTATGAAGTGCTCATACTCAACCATTTTTGACTTAGAAAAACAATTTCATAAGGTTCAACTCAATATTTTGAAGCAGATTCCAAATATTGCATCATTTCTTCTATACTTTTTCCGTATGTATCTTGAAAAGATGAATGTGCTTTAGAAATACCATGATATCACTACTATACCTGAAAAATTAACAATAATTCCTGAGTGTCATCAAATATCCAGTCGGTGTTCAAATTTCCAGTTGTCTAATAGATGTTATCACTTTTGTACAGTCTGTTCGTTTGAATTAGGATCTAGGTAAGGCCCAAAGGCTGTGATTTTGGGATATGTCTTTTAAGTTTTCTTTTCATCTATAGATTTCTCAACTCTGTCATTAAAAAATAAATTCTTTTTCTTTGCAGTATAGTCATTGGAAAAACCTAGTTGTCATCCCTATCAAGTTTCCCATAGTTTGGATTTTTTTTAAAAGACCTATCTTATGATTAGCGTTGTTTTATCAGAAAAGCATACCTTCCCTCAAATATGTGACTTTGAAGAATTTCCTGTAATCCTGAGTGTAACTGTATCATTTTTCACTGTTATTTTCGCACTGTCTAGCCCAGTGCCTGGCACAGAACAGCTAATTAATACATATTTGATTGTTGAATAGATGCATAAATATTTGTTGACTAAATAGATGCATAAATAAATACAATGTCTGGAGTGGAAGTGGAGAGTTTTATGTCAGAATACAGATTTAATTAATAGTGGCAGTTAATGGAGAAATAAGAATAGGGTAACAGATGTTCACTTTTAACAAACACTGCTCCAACATATCCACTGTATTTTATCAAAGGTGCCAACGATTATAAGATGCACCATTTTGCCATGCACTACTAAGAAAGAAAACCGGCTTCCAATGAAATCATGACACATACTCGATTCTAAGGCCCATCCTATTTCGGGGATGCTGGGTGTGTGAGGAAACAAGCCTTTGAGAATCGGAGACACATGGCCTTCTCACAAATAAATACCTGCAATCACAGAGGCATTGGCAGCATTACCTACATGGTGCCACAAATGAGCACGTTGTGGAAGGTGTAGCCCTGGACGGGGTCTGGCTGGGGTGACCAGGGAAGTGCGTGCAAGGTCACCTGTCAGCTACAACCATGCAGGTCAAAGTGGAACCCTTAAGTGATGAAGATACAGTTAATACCTGAAACTTGTCCCTTAAAGGGCTGTTGCTCCTTCAGCGGAAGGCAGGTGACTCATCACAAATAAGCAAAGCCCAACTTTGGGATTTTAAATGTACTTGCTTCCGTCCTGCAAAGTAGCAGTGGAGCATGGATAAGGCCGGTGAGCTTCCCACAAGCTCTGTGGTCCATGGCTGTTAAGGCCATAGTGTTGACTTAATATTTCTGCAGAATGTTTGAAAAGTTAACTTCCCAGGTTGTCTGGAATTGTATAGTCAAATGACCTTATCCTTATTGAGTGAGTGATACCTTACTTTTTGATGTAGGCTAAAGCACCTAAGCCCTGAGTTATTACGTCCTGTGCAAGTAAAAAGTGTATACACTAGCTAAGTTTCTCCCATTAGAAAACGTGTCTTGTGTGCAGTAACTAGAGTGTGAAAATGTGCTGTTTCAGTTGATTTGAAGCCGTTCAAGTTGAATTGAAGTTTTAATTAGCAAATAGTGTTTAGGACATGCAGGCTGAGTGTCAGAATTTTTCTTGGGTCACTCAGGAATTTATCTCCATGCTATATAGTCTGCCCAGCAGACATTTCCTCCAAGACTGGGAGACCAAGGCCATTGGCCGTGTGGTTGGCATTCTCTGGCATTTCCTTTGTGACTAGATCCTGTGTTCTCAGTGGACCGAGTTGGATTTACCTGTGTGGAGGTAACTGGCTATCTGAGGAAATAAGAACAAGGAACACAATAGTGGTCAGTACAAGGTTGTCCATCACCCGTGCATATAAATGTTTCAAGAAAATACCATGGAATGGATTGCTCTGTGAGAATTCAGACAAGGCGAAGATCAGTAAGGAGAGCAGTGGGCAAAACAGAGGGGGTAGTAGCTGACACTTTTGAGCCCCTACCAAGTTCCAAGCTGTAATTATTAGTTCATTTAGTTCTCCTTTATAGGCAGGTTGTCTCCCTCTTGCATATCAGGAAGTGGAGGCACAGAGTTGTTTGGCCAAGGTTGCACTGCTCTGTGGAGCTGGGATTTGAATCCAGGCCAGTCCAACTCCAGAACCCATACTCTTTCGCCCTGCCCTGAGCCAGGCCTGGGAAAGTGGAAAGGGTAAAATGGTGGTCATTCCCCAGTACCAGGAGCATCGAGAACGAAGGCCTGGACGTCAGGGTCACTGTTTGGTCTTCACTGGACAGTTCGGGAAACTGGCTTCCTTAGAGCAGCTTTTAAGCATGGAAACGGTGGGAGATAAAGACCCATAAGCAGATTGTAAATGAATACTTCCTGCCTCTTAGGTTGTTTGCAGATGGGGTAAGTGCTTCCAGGTCAAAACATTGGTCTTACAGTGGAAAATATAATTGTGGAGGGCCTCTAAGGTCACTTGGTAAAGAGTAGGCTGGGTCTGTATTGATTCCGAAAGCACGCCTGTGGGGAGAAATCGGAAAGCAGATACCGGGTCAGCAAAACTCTCTAGCAGTGAGATGAACGGAATTAAAACACTGCACGTTCCCTGTCACTGTTCAAAGACAGGACACATGACCGCCTGCCAGGGCTGCTACTGGAGTGATCCCCTTGTGGTTGGAAGAGGTCTTCATTCAGATGAAAACACATGCCAGCAGTCCCCTCGACAGATGAAATCAGAGCTGCCCTGGGTGGTTACTGGGCTTGCCTGCCTGCTCTGGCTCCTCCGTTTCTATTCCGCAGCTCTTGAGGGGACTGGTCGTAACACAGTTTAAAGCCCTGTCAGCTAAATAGCCTCTGTGGGTGATTTTATGAAGTGAGGCAGAGTTGAACTCCTTGGTGCCGATTTTGAGCTTGATGGAATTGATATTGAAGGTAGGACTTTCTCACCACGACAGGGAGGAGACATTTCTTCCCAGATGGGAAGAGGATATGGAGGATGAAAATGGGAGTGGGTCAGACAGAAGTCCCTGAGTTCTCAAATCGCAGAGAGCGCAGTGTTGGGAAGGGAGCTTGTTGTGTGATGGGGGTGAGTTTTGAAAATGTTGAGTTTGAAATGACAGAGGTTGGGTAGAAAAAGTTGGATCTAACAAGCAGAGAGCTCAGGTAAGTGTTAAAGGTACACCAGTGTGGTCATTAGCTCATGAGCCATAGTCAAGGCCTTGAAAACAGATGCCTTCTCCAAGAGAGAAGCTAGATGAGCTGATGGAAAGAAGGAAGAGAAAAGTGAGCCAAGAAAGAAGTCAAAAGGGAAGTCTCAGCCGGAAAAGGTGGAAGAGAATGGCCTCGTTCCAAGGAAGGAAAGGAAGCAAGTGTTTCTAGGACTAGCTTCAGCTTGTTTTACTAGAAGTTCTATTCTTAGTGTTGTTGAGGCCTCCATGATGCATGGGGCGTGCACCATCCTAGAGCCCAGTTCCCTGGGCTACTTTATGAAGCCCCGCTGTCATCCTAAAGTTTTTATTAACACAGAGACCTAGATTTGCCCTTAAATTTGACGTCCTTAAATCTGGCTTCAGGGAGAGTGGTTTTGGGCAGATGTTTGGGGAGGGAGAGGGATAGGGGATGGGAGATGACTTTTGGCGGCTGCGTTGGGCCTTAGAGGCCTTAGTGGGTATGGACAGGGGGCTGTGGCACGGGGACAGACGAAAGGGCTTGCAACACAGGATGAGAGCACATGGCCAACGAGGCCCTTCTCTCCCAGGCCCACCCCTTAGCCTGCTCTGCAAGTGTAGCTTTGAGACCAACCAAAGGAGTATTATTTTAGAGGACTAAAGAAAGCCACTCCTGTCCCTGAAATCTCTCTTGCACCAGTTTGCTTTTGCCACACAATCACTTTAGGTGTAGACCAAGCCTTGGATTCCATGATGACAGAAAAGGTTCATCAGCATACATATTTGGCGCAGAGTCCATGCATCGCGGAAGGGTCTGAATTTAGTCTTCTTTGGAAAGAGATGAGAGGGTTAGAAATCACGAAGGCTCTAGGTGCAGGAGGACTTAGGTCTAAAGTAAGAAAGGGACCAGAAAGAGGAGGCTGATTTGGGATGAACTAGACCAGGTTATAGTGCAGCAAAGCAGGGAACAGTTAGGACAGGGCAGGAGAAGGTATCATAGAGGATTAGGAGAGGCTGCTGGCAGGGGCAGAGCACATACTGTGTGGAGAAACTATACGCTTCCTTTTCCAGATTTGAGTTCTTAAGCTTTATTGTAGTATGTCTAGGTACCAACTGCTTTACTTCTGATCCATTCAAGAGTTTTGACTGAATATGATGACGATTCTCTCCGAGCCCACTGTTTGCACCTTGGAACTGAGGGACGTTTCAGGGAGGAGCTGGCCAGGTTTTGTGCGACTTGCTACATCGCCCTTCCAGAGTGATAGTGCCAGTGAGGTCGTTGGCATTGAAGACCTTGGAATTGATGGTTTTGTTTGAGGTGGGGTGGGAGGAGTAAAACAATGTTCAAAATAGTTCTGCCTCAATATCCTGCCGGTAGAATATATCGTCATCTTGTGAAAGTTAAGACAGGAAACTCCTGGAATAACCAGAATAACCAAATAACCATAACCAAAAACTGGGTTCATTTCCTGTCCCTCCTCAGGCTAGAAAGTAGTGTGAGCTGGGGAAATTTAGTCTCTGAGTCATGGTTTTCTCAAGTGTAAAGTGATAAAAGTATCACTTGCCACACTAATTAGACTGTAGATCATGTGAAACACTTGGAGGTCTTCAATTGAGAAATCAGAATAATCTAGGTTTATAAATATGTGCACGTCTGACTGCTTCATTACCTTTATAAGAAACACAGACACAGAATGAGTAAAAAAGAATGAGAAGACAAGAAACCCATAAAAATGAGCAATTCTTTCCGTACTTTCTAAACGTGTTCTATATTTACTTCCTTTTAAGAGAATTGAGGAAATTTAAGTGGAGTAATGAAATGTGGAGCGTCATTAAGGGGAGAGGGAAATGGAAGAGGGGCCATTGAGGAAACCACGGAGAAAGGCAGGTGCAGTGAACTGCAGCAAAATAAAATAACTCGGCCGGGGAGGTTGTCTAGGAGGGAAAATAGTTCCTTCCTACTGGATGTCAGAGAGAGGGGTCAAGGGAAAGGGACTTGAGAAAAAGTCATTGAAGTTGGGACAACAGAGTTTCATTGATGGTTTGTTAATTGCGAGCATTTATTTAATAAGCACCAGGCACCATGTTTATCTCATTTAATCTTTACGTCATTCCGATGATGTGGGTAATATTATTATCCTCATTTCACAGCTCTCTGCAGGGTCCTAGGAGAGCCTTGGAGAGGCTAAGTTGGTCCCACAACTAGTGGGACCAACTAGTTTGGAGCCAGGCTTTGCTCCCAGGCCTGTCTGGCTCCAAAGCCCATGCCCCGCAGCCAGAGCTTGATTCCACAAGTGGAAGTGAAGCAAGACTGGGTGCTAACAGGCCGGGTGAGGAGGTGAAGTTAAGGAAGAAAGGAAGGGGGAAAATGGTGACTTAACTCATAATCAAGTGAGATTTTTTTTTTCTTTCCCAGAAAAGTCAGACTTCTTACATGGAGCTTGTAAAAGACGGGGAAATCCAAGAGGGGCAAAAATTCTGCCCAGTGGCAGATTCTGGGCCCTTCCTTATCTTTGAACTTGTAAACCATGCAGCGTATGATTTTTAAAACCTGAACTGTGCAGTGAAGGGATGCCTTTGAAGTCATGATTTTCATGGTGGGAGTCTGTCAAGTGGGATCGTGGAGGAAGAGATAATTTCCTTCCCTGTGATTGGGGGTAGGGGAGGTTCATCGCTGATTCTAAGTAGCACATAAGTAAATTGATAAGATATTCAGCATGCCTTAGAGTCCAACACCATTCTTAACTTGTTACCTCACGTGGTCCTCAGCGACAAGTCCCGTGTTCTTTCCACCCTCTCCTTACATTTTGATTTCCCCAGGAGTCATCTTACATGGTCAGTGTGCGTGTGTGAACTGAGTGCTTTCATAGAAGCAAATGCGATCTTAACCTCAAGGAAACACTCTCCAGTGAAAACACTTGAAAGTCCATTTGTACCTCAGGACTGGCTTTCCCAGAGTTGGTTGGCACTCTCAGAGGGTGCGGAAGGTTCTAGTGTGTTTGAATAAGCAGATTTCAGAGCCTTTATAAGGAAAAGGGCTTTGTTTCTTATTCTTTCATTAGTATGGCTGTGTAGCCTCTTGGATGGGGCATCTAGGCACTCAGAAGTCATTATGTGAAACAAGGTGTGGGATTGCTCGGCTGGACGGAGGAAGGCTTCAGCTGGAAGTATGGTCCATATTCTTAGCCAGCCAGCTAGTGCAGGATGCTCAACTGGCCAGTGTATGGCCAGCCACATCGGAGGAGAATTCATCCACAACTTCCTTGAGGTTCTGTCTGTTCTTGGGCCCATCAGTGAGACAGAGCTTTATCTAAGAAATAATTGCACAAGAGTTGACAAAAGTCTTCCCTTAGAGAGAAAACCTGGAATTAACTCTTTTGACCACCCCCTCAGAGAAGAAACACTTGGAAGCTGTGCAGTGCAGTACTTGACATAGTTGCGTAGCTCTGCTTAACCCAAAGCCATAGTCTGCAGGTGTAAGCATTTCCATAAAGGCAAGCTGGATGCTCCAATACCATTTCCTGGAAGAGAAATGAAAGAAACTGCGTACCCAGTAGTATACTCTATGTAGAAATGTGCTTCCTTAACTCCAGGCATGCATTGGGTAGATGAATATGACCCTCACATTATAGAAAGTAGGTAGAGGGTAGAATTTAAGAAAAGAAAGGGAGGGAAAAGAAAGTGTTCTCAATTCTTTTTTCTTTTCTTCTTTCTAGCAAGAACCAGTTGAGTCATCTTTGGGGCTTAGTAATGGAATAAGTGATCTTTCTCCTGAGTATGCGGTCCTGACTTCAGCTATAAAAAATGAAGTGGATAGTACGGTGAACATCATAGGTAAACTGTTTTGACATCTCCTTTTTTTATATACATGTGAGAAGCCCTCTGGAGTCTTAAATTTGTAAAACAGTGATCTTGAAATAACATAGTCAGTGGGAGGAGGTCTTGGAACCATTTCAAAATGCAAGTTCCAGCCCCAAGATTTCAGGACTGAAAAATAAAGTCCTTTGAAGATCAGATGAAGGATCAGATAAAGGAACTTAGATGTGTCAACCTCAAGAAAAGAAGGCTGAGTGTGACTTCCAGGAGAGTCCAAGTAGATGAAATGTTTTTTCCCCTAGTGGCTAATGATTAGCGATTCTCAACCTTCTTTCAATATTTGGTCACGTGAACAAATGCGTTGCTTATTTAACTTGGGAAACAACAAAAGGTTTATTTAACTTGGGGGCCAACTTTCCTTATGAGCCCCCTGGGACCAATTCCACAGCAGACTTGCCTCATTTTACAGATGAAGAAACTGAGGCACAGAGACATGTTGCCTAAGGGCACACTTTGATTCAGTAAATACTTCTGAACCCCTTCCAGGTACCAGGCTCAGTACTACTAGTGGGAGATAGAGTGGGGAACAAGGCAGACCCAGTTCCTGTCCTCATGGAAAGAGAAAGATAGTAAACAAACAAACCCACAAGTAACTAAAGCATTACCGATTTTGATAAATGCTGCAAAAGAAAAGAACGGTGATATGAGAGAGAATAACAGGGGACCAGATTTCTTTAGATTGTGGGGGAGGGAGGGGTCAGGGAAGCCTCGCAGAGGAGCGAAGACTCACCTGAAGGGCAGTGGGTGAGAAGGGCAGCAGGCGAAACGGGACAGGCAGCGCAGTTGTCTGCACAGGGGCCCTGAGGTAGGGACGCACTTGTGTTAGTGAGCATGGGGACAGTAGCATGAGGTCTGGTCAGAGAAGGAGGCAGGGATAGTCCTGTGGGCTTGTAGCCCAGGAGAAAGAAGTTGGGTTTTATTCCAAGTGTGCTGGGAAGCCACTGGAGGGTTTGTTTTAAAAATCTTTTTATTGCAAATATAACAAGACAGGAAAGTGCACAAATGTTTTCACATACACAATGCAGCTACTACCCCATGGAGCGAGGGGGTGACAAGCTCTGCAGTACATTTTAATAAGGTCTCCTGGGCTGCTGTGATGAGTGGATGGTAGGGACCTGTTGCATGAGTGGAGGCCCAGCAATTAACTTGAATTAATGTAGTCCAGAACCCAGAGCCCAGATGTCTTTGCCCCGGGGTGCCTTTTGGTCCATTAAACTTTGCTGACTTCTGTAAACAATCAAGGCCTCTGATTTCCTCCATAAGGGCTTGCTGATAAGAACCAGAGAAGTCAAACAGAGCTCTTAAAGTTCTGGATTTTCAGGTTGAATACTGCCTGGAGGCTGTGGCCGTAATTTTGAAGTAGATTCCCATATGCAGGGACTCCCTTGACCTTTGAGGTCTTGGGCAGAATGCAGTATGATGGAAGGATAAAGCATATGTTGAGTATGTGCTGTCTCTCAAGGCAGATATGGCCTTGCCTTCCTCCCAGAGCTAAAGTCCACTTGGGACTTCTGCTGAGAAGTAATTTGTCCCACAGTAGTTGTTGAAGCTGAGAAGGGTCTTGGAAATCAAACATTCTTCTCACTTCTCAGTGAGGGAAGAGAGGCGACTTACCCAACCAGCAGTCCTTTCCCAGTTGTCCTCCCTTTTGGTACCTCCTGCAGCCAGTGTGCCCACATTCACCACTCTTCTGGTCCTTTATCTTTCCTTTCTCTTTGGGTCCTGGAAAATATATGCCCATTGAGCTCTTTTTAAAAAAGGAAAACGTTTGCTAAAACTCTATGTGCTTTTTCTTAAGATTCAACTTATTTTGAGTGAGTTGGTTGGTTTTTGGAGCTCCCCTCTGTGTATGAGGTGACTTCAACCTCAGGTAAAGTCTGAACAAAAGCCATAACCGTTTTAGAGTTTTCTGTATTTTGCTGAGGCTTCACTATGAGAATTCTCTGTCAGGTTGATTTGTTCTTTGCTCTTTTGTATAATTGGCGCTATGTGGGGTTGGTAGTAGTTTAATGAGTCATTATCCTCTTCTGTGCAAAGAAAAAGACCAGGTTTGGTTATGGAATCCCTTGCTGGATCTAATGATTCTCTTCCTGGGCTTAATAATAAAATTATCAATATATAATAATATAATATAATGTAATATAATATACAATAGCAATATGAGTTTGACTTTTTCTAATTAGTTGGTAGCTCTCAAGAAGATATGTAATTACATATGAAGCAGATAAAAACAACTGTTTTCAAGAAATGAGTAATTTATGATCATTGCTAATAATAGCAATTTCTCAGGTTTTGCCTACTTTCTCCCATGTGGTCATTAATTAGCCATCTCAGTCTTTGTGTTTTGCGGGGAGATGAGAAACACAGAGAATTTGATTCCAAGGCCTCTGTGGAACTTGTGAGCTTCTCTCTGTCTCAGACTTATAAAAAATGCTTTATTTAAACGTGACATTTCTAGCTTGTAGTTCATCTATTTCTAAACTTGATTTCATTCCTGCTTTGAATTTAGGTACCAAATGAAAGCTTCAAGTTGTTTTCGTTCTAGTTGTATATGCATATGTTTATAAAATTAAAATTGGGAGCTGAAATGCGTGCTTGATATTACAGAATTTTTCAGCATTGTCTATAGGCTATTTTAGTTAGTCAAATAGATTGAAAATAATTAACTTGATCCAGTGAAGGCCAGCCACTAGTACATTTTTATTCTGGACAGGGTTGGCTGTTTTGTAAACAAATCTAGTAGTGTGCAAAAGCGTGAAATGTACTTCTGCCCTGACAAATACTTGATTGCTAGTTGAGTTTTTCTTTTTCTCCAAACTTTATTTGAAATTCAAAAAATAAACTAATAGACAAAAGACAGCTTAAGTTATGGAACCATTACTCCCAAAAAATTCTGTCCATGCACTTTTATCTCATCTAATCCTAAAAACAAACTCAATTGTTCCTCCAGTGTTCAGAAAGATACACAGATGAATGCAGATTTGGTTAAATGACATAATCAAGGTCCCCTTGTTAATGAATAAAATGAAGAAGAGAAAAAAATGCTTAATCATATTTATCTCATAAAACTAAACCCCATATTTTTTTTACTTTTAGCATTAATATAGTACCTTCTTTGCTTTTGCTACAAAAACATTACAATATTGTTGTTAACTATAGTTTATAATTTACATTAGTTATATTTTCCCATATATCACCGTAGTCTTAACAACTTGTAGTAGAACATTCCTGTATTTATATTATTAACCATAATCCTCATCTCCCACCAAAATCACTGCTGTACATTCCTGATATTATCCTCTAGCTGTCCTCTAACTAACATTAACCTCCCTAGACTACCCGTTTCAGCTACAATCACATCTATAAATCAATAGTGTTTGTCACCCTCAGTATAATGTGCTACCATCATCTCCATCCATTACCACATATTTGCAGTTGACCTTATTAAACATTCTCCATATTCCAACCTCAGCTCCCCCTTCTCAACCCACATTCAGCCTACACTCCATGGTCCAGCTCCATAAGTCTACTCATTGTACTTAGTTCTTATCAGTGAGTCCAAACAATATTCGTCCTTTTGGGTCTGGCTTATATCACTCTACATAATGTCCTCGGGGTTCATCCATATTGTCATGTGATTCACCAGTTCATTCCCTTTGCAGCTGAATAGTATTCCATCATGTATATATATGTGTGTGTGTGTGTGTATACCACATTTTGTTTATCCATTCATCGGTTGATAGACACTGAGGTTGGTTTCATCTTGTAGTAATTGTGAATAATGTCACTGTGAACATCACTGTACAAATATCTGTTTGTGTTCTTCCTTTCAGTTCTTCTGAATATATTCCTAGTAGTGGGATTGCAGGATCATACGGCAGTTCTATATTTAGCTTCCTGAGGAACTGCCAAATCATCTTCCACAGAGGCTGCACCATTTTACACTCCCACCAACAGTGAAGGAGTGCTCCTATTTCTCCACATCCTCTCCAGCACTTGTAGTTTTCTGTTTTGTTTTCTTTAAAATAATGGCCATTGAAAAAAATGAATTTGATCCAGTGGAAGCCAGCCACCAGTACATTTTTACTCTGGATGAGCTTGGCTGTTTTGTAAACAAATCCAGAAAGTGTGCAAAAACGTGAAATGTACTGTTGCTCTGACAAATATTTGATTGTTGTTGGGTTTTTACTTTTCTTCTTGCCAAAACTCATAGCAGGAAAACACACACACACAGAGGTAGCTGTCAGAAGGCTGAGGTCTGGTCTGTCTTGTCCATAAGAGCTGAATGTGCTTTCAGATATATCTGTAGCTGTGCAAACCAAGGAGGAGTGTGGTGTCTCAGTAGGAAAGACGTGTCTTCTAATGTTCCATTTCTCCTCTACGGTTAAACTCACAGCTTTCAGCATCCAAAAGACCTATGCGCTTGCCTTTTTTTTTTTTTTTAAGGATAGTTTCAATTTGTTAACAAACCAGAGAAAACAGCACAAAATGAAGGGCCCAGAAAGAGAGACAGGAGTTCTTTCTGTCCTATTTTCCCACATATACCAAATAAACCCTCCCTGTGTCTCGTGGACGGTGCCTCTCAGATGAGGGAAGGGCCACTCCTGCAGGAGGAGCACAGTGCTTTTCCGCTTCTTTAAGGTATTTTTATATTTACTTTTCTTAGCACTGAATTATTTTTTTGTGTGTGGTGACTTCTGTTTTTAGGAAACGGAAGAGGCCAGCAACATGTTGATTGTTCTGACAGTACCCGGCTGGCATCTTGCCCAGGCTAGCAGTGCTTTTGCTGAGCTGTATTGAAATAATCTCCAGGCCAGTCTAAAAAGTGTGCAGGTGTGGACAGTTTGTCTGACTTGCCTGGGCAGTGCTTTATTACCCCATTGTGTTTCTTGATAAAAGGTAACCCCACCCTTCAATAAAGCAAAGATTACTGGGAAACAAGGAAGACTATTCATTGCTGTGAAGCAAATAAAGAAACCCTTAGTGACTAGACATAAAGCAATTAAGAAATAATTTTGTCTTAATTTTGGCTATTCCTTTTTTTTTGGTAATTGCTTCCAAATTGGACTGACTTTATCTGAAGTGAACCTAGGGTGACTTTTTTACCCAGCTTGGAAACCCAGCTATCAACGGGGAGGACTGAAGGAGCAGGAGAATGGATTTGCAACTTAGAGACCGACTTCAGGGACCCCACAGGGCCTCACGGTTATATCTCAGGGTTGGCAGCCTCTGGCATCCAGAATTAACAGTGGTTTGAAGGATGTCCAAGACTGACCCTGCACGGTAGACCTATGTCTTCTTCTTTTCCCCTCTCCTTTGTTCCCTGTTCTATTTTCCATCTTTCCTGGTACTTAAAATATGAAATTTCATCCAGGGGATTAAACGTAGCTTTGGGGTGTATCTTTAGATGGAGGGAAGAAGTGAAGCTCTTCCATGCACGTCTTCAGTAGGTTGTCAGCCTCGCTCCTGTCTTCTCCTGGGAGGACTGAGCTTTTCCTGTTCTCCCTCAGGGCCTCAGGAGTAGGGGCCAGAGATAAGGCATATGATTTTATAGGATCCCTAGCCAGCTCTCAGCAATATGAAAGTCCATGTGAGGTGAGAACCAGGCTATCACAGTGGACCCTGACACAGAACCAGTGCCACACCTCATTTTTTTTTCAGCGTATTGGATCTCAGAAAGCCTGGTCACAGAGGTGAGTGTGCATGGGGACTGCTCCTCAGCCATTGTGTGCTCACTGGGGGCCCTGGGCAGTGGTGTGTTCAGCCCTCAGAAGTTTTTATTTACCCAAGAGACCTGTCACCTTCTTATGGAGCTAAACTTGTTTCTTCTTTTCTTCCTTTCCTTTGCTGCCCGTACCCCATATATAATTAGCTGGCAAATCCTCCTATCTTCCCTCAGCCTATTTCTGAAATTTGTCCCCTTCATTCTTTTTCTGGTACTGGTCCCAGTTGCCTTCACTCTCACCTGAGCGCTACCTCCCTTCTGCCCCTTCCCTAGTCAGTGTCCACACAGAGTGATTGTTTTCAAAATGCCAGTGGCACCGTGTCACCATCCAGGGCCTCCCATTGCCCCAAGGATAAAGACCCCAGCCCCCTCCTGTCCCCAGAGGCCTGCATGGTCTGGCTCCTTCCCACCTCTTTTGAATTTTTTTTTTTTTAAGATTTATTTATTTATTTCTACTCCCCACGCCATTGTTTTGTGCTCGCTGTCTGCTTTCTGTGTCTATTTGCTGTGTGTTTTCTGTGTCTGCTTGTCTTCTCTTTAGGCGACACCGGGAACCGATCCTGGGACCTTGCGGAGTGGTAGAGAGGTGCTCAATCTCTTGTGCCACCTCAGCTCCCCGGTCTGCTGCGTCTCTTTTTGTCTCTCTTCTGTGTCTCTTTTTGTGAGTCATCTTCGTGCACCAGCTCTCCGCTGGGGCCAACTCCCTGCTCGGGCCAGGTCTCTGCTCGGGCCAGCTTGCCACACCGGCCAGCTTGCCTTCACCAGGAGACCCCGGGATTCGAACCTTGGATCTCCTATATTGTAGACGGGAGCCCAGTCACTTGAGCCACATCCACTTTCCCCTCTTTTGAATTTGAATTATTGTGAGCCATTGGATTCCCATTGGCTATTGGTAGAGAAAGTGAGATTGGTGGTGTGTCTTGTTATTGTTTAGTGGCCGCCAAGATGCTGTCAACACAGTATTGGAAGAAATGGATGCTTGGCAGTATTGGAGAGCTGGCAAGCCAGGAGGTCTTACCGAGATTTATTTCTGCCCCTACATTATTGGCCTTTGAGACATATTGATTAGCTGGTACACATTTTTGCTTCCCTTTGTGATGCCAGGTTTTATGGGGTGAAGAGATTAAACAGCCCCAGTCATACCTTGGCTTTATCCTGTGCCTCCTGCAAACCTGGTGGGCTGGGTGTGGGCTGGAGTCTGGAACACTCGGGCCCAAATAAGGACAGAATTCCTCTCCCTGAGATCACTAACCCCAAAGTGACTATCTTGCCATCAACCTTGGGCACCTAAAAAAAATCTTGGCCACAATTTAGAAAGACAAGAGTACTAGATGAGAAGTTAAAAGACGGGTCAGTTCTGCAGTTACTGACCAGGTGATCTTGGGCGAGCTCCCTGACCTGTCCGAGCCTCAAGCTCCTCATATATAAAATGGAAATTGTAATACAGATCCTGCCTACCTCACAGGGTTCATTGCAGCGATCAAGTGAGATATACATATAAATCCTACTGTGATTAACAGGGATTAAATAATAGTATGATTATAATGATTGTATCATCAGAATCATATTAAAAATTATTGAGGGGAAGCGGCTGTGGCTCAATCAGTAGGGCTCCCGTTTACCATATGGGAGGCCCCGGGTTCGGTTCCCGGGGCCTCCTGGTGAAGGCAAGCCCGCCCGCACGGCGTGGTTAGCTGACCCAGCGAGCACAAGCAGCAAGGGGGGGATAAATGAATAAGTAAATAAAATCTTTTAAAAAAAAAAATTATTGGGGGGGAAGAAAAGTAGCCTCCACCAGTGCTGCATCGTCAGGGTTGACATGAGCAATTTGAATTCTCAAACTTCCAAACAGGGACAATTAGAAATTTCTCTCCACTGTGCCATGATGATGGCCTAATTGTGTATGCCCTATTAAGAAGTTTAATTTTTCACTCTGCTGCTGCCTGGGTAGCCTTGGCTATTTAAATGACCTCTCAGGGTTTCCATTTTTCCAACTGCAAAATGGTAAGACTGAGTCACCTCTAGAGCCTTTCCTTTCTGGTTCCGATAATCCCTCCCTTAAAGAGATCTCGCTGAGTGCTCAAGTTGAGCACTCCGTTAACTCAACAATTGTTAATAAAGTAAGAATAACCTTTTAAGGAACCTTCATCAGTAACCAGCAATGAATAATGTACTTCTCAGCAACTAGGTTCAGATAAAATTACATTCCCGTGGATAATTCTTTCCCTTATGTGCTGACCTTAATAAGTGAGGGAAGCTTAGTGGATTTCTGACTCCTCTAACCATTTGAGAATTTCCTTGGCATCCAATATAGAACTGTTGAAAAGAAGTTTCACTATTGGTTATGAGCCCAGTGTCCCATTAAAGTGATCTTCAAAAGCTTTTATCGTAAGAGCGGCTTAGAACACAAAGAGTAGCTTGGTTTGAACTTCATTAACTCTTTCTGTAAGAGAAGCTTTACTGCATCGCTCCAAGAGTTGAGTTTCGGGGTCAGGTAAAGCTGAATTTGAATCCTAGTTCTGCCACTTAACTAGCTGTTTGAGCTATCTGACCTCGAAATCATTATTTAGCTCTCTTCCATTTCCTTCTCTCTAAAACGGGGGTGATATTGGACTGTCCTCATAGGGTTGTGAGATCGTGGAGGTTGAGCGCTCAGCATAGATTCTAGCAAAGGTAAGTGCTCAGGAAATGTGAGGATTTGTTATTATTACTTATCACCATCATGACACTCTTCAGCACCCAGTGAGGTGCCACTGCTGACCTTATTTGTTATAAGATTGCTGGTAATTTGCTTATTAGGTTGTAAAACCTTTCAGTTGTTGCTGTTTTGTCCCTTAGGGCAAAGGTTGGCTTATCTGGCGTGGAAAAAAGAGAGATTGAGATTGGTTAGGGATGGGGCCTAAAGCACACCCAGAGAGCATCTCAGATGTTGGGATTTCCCTGCTTCTCTCTTGGATTTGCAACTTGGGAATAGTTTCTAAAGTGCCCTCAGCCATGTTGAGAAGTAGTCATCCCTTACTTACCGAACCATAAAGCAACACACTCCTTGGGGAAAATTTTGGCTTTAGAGATAATATAATTATGTTAACTGGGTGTTCATCTCAAGGCAGAGTTCCATCGTGGTATTGCTGGGCGGCGGGCACAGTGAGCGAGAGGCTGAGGTCAGTGTGTGCTCAACTTTCGTCACTTGACTTCTGCTCATCCCCCAACCCGCCCCCCTTCTTTCAAACTATTGCCTTAAATTTATTCTTTACATTCTGTCTTAAATGAATTCTCTAGATTTATATGTGCTGGCCTATAGCCCTGCAAGACTTCTTACAAATAGGATCCTTCACTGGTTGATCTTTCTGTGCCCTCCTAGTACTTGGTAACCTACTGTGTATCCCAAGCACAGGTGCTCAGTAAATACTTGTTGATTGAATGATTGTTTGGGGCATTATGGGGAAAAGCAGTGAGGAGAGAATTCCTAGTAAGAACAAAGGGGTATAATTAGGAAGAGACTTGAGCTGCTGCCATTGTTGTGTTTTTTTTTTTCCTAAAGATTTATTTTATTTGTTTATTTATCCACCACCACCCCCCGCCCTTGCTGCTTGTGCTCATTGTGTCCATTTGCTGTGCATTTTTCTGTGTTTGCTTGTCTTCCTTTGTTGCGTCATCTTGCTGCACCAGCTTGCTCACCATGCTGTGCGGGCTGGCTTTGCCCTTACCAGGAGGCCCCAGGAATTGAACCTGGGGCCTCCCATATGGCAAACAGGAGCCCAACCAATTGAGCCACAGCCGCTTCCCATGCTGCCATTGTTTATACTCGTAGCTAACTTGCTGACTCTTAAGAATTACAGTGCCAAGGAGAACTGAGTTTTAGAGCATTTGATATTAAAGTGTCTTTGATTTAATTCAAACTGATATAAGTCAAAGATCTTGCCTTAGTGAACAAGGTAGGCTTGTAAGCCCCTCAATCCTCAACACAATTTGTTTTCTGTGCTCACCAACTACTCCTTAAGACTGATTAGTCTAGGAATCAGTTCTAGTTTTCCTGCCATTTTATTTTTCCTGGGAGAAGAGGCAGAAGAAATCTTGAGAAAAGTTAATGGCACCCTGTCTCTTTCTAGTGAACTGTGCAATTGATGGTCTTTTACTTAAATAGGATAAGAATTTGGGAGTCTGCCCCGTGTCTAGCCTGCCTCTTTTTTCTTTAATTTCACCCCTGTTTTAGTTTTCTGGCTACCAAATCAAACACCACTCCATGGGTTGGCTTAAACAATGGGAATTTATTGGCTCGTGGTTTTGAGGCTAGGAGAAGTCTAAAATCAAGGTGTTACCAAGATGGTATGTTCTCCTAGAAGACTGACATTCTGGGACTGGCTGCTGGTGATCCTCGGTCCTTGGCTTTTATGTCACATGCTATTACTTATGGTGGCCTCTCCTGGTGTCTCCTTTCTCTTCAGGGTTCTGTTGACTTGCAGTTAGCCGTCCTCTCTGTAAGGCTTTCAGTAATAGGATTAAGACCAATCCTGATTCATCTGGGCCACGACTTAACTGAAGTAACCTCGTCAAAAGGTCCTGTGTACACCACATGTTTTTCTGGGGTCCATAGCTCCAAACTACCACAGTCCCATTCAGGAAAACCTAACCAGTATCTAATTTCCCTTCTCTCTATATGTTGTAGCTTTGTGGACTCTTCTATCACATTCCCCAAATCCATCACAGTCTCCTTGTGCCTTTCCTTCTAGTAGAGAACCCGTGATTCCCATTTCCTCTAAACCCTTCCCTGACTAGAAGTCAGATAATGTTCTCCTGACCTCACACGAATCATTGCATTCCTCCCCTTCTCCCCCTACCACCCGGTACATATACCTGTCCATGATGGCTAACTTCTTAAGGAGATTGGAATGTGGCCCCCTTCCCACCTAATCTGAACTTGGTGTCAGGGAGATCGAACACTGCACACAATCCAAACCCTGTGACCTTGGACAAGTCATTCTGCCCCTCAGGCACACCTGAGTTTCTTTATCTATAATAGGATAGTGATACTTTCCCTGCCGATCTCATGGGTTGAAATGGTAAAAGCACTTCCACAGATATAAGTAAAATGCTGATTATTGTGGTAAAAGTTCTTTGAGGATCTTGAGAAAATATTGTCATTGCCATTTATCTTCTCGTTTATTTATTGGAACCAGTTGTAAGGGATAGTTCATCCAATCAACTGCCAAGAGCAGTATAATGTCAATTCTGGGTAAAATTAGGGCAGGGCAGGACATTCAAATTAAAACCACAATGAGCGATCACAACACATCTGTCAGAATGGCCAAAATGAAAAATAGTGACAATACCAAATGCTGGCAAGGATGCAGAGAAACTAGATCACTCATACATCACTGGTGGGAATATAAAATGGTACAGCCACTCTGGAACGCAGTTTGGCAGTTTCTTGTAAAACTAAACATGCATTATAATACAACCCAGAAATTGCACTCTTGAGCATTTATCCCAGAGAAATGGAAACTTGGGTTTATTAAAAAACCTGGACATCAATGTTCATCGCAGCCTTATTGATAATAGTAAAAAAAACTGGAAACAAACCAGATATCCTTCAGTGGTTGAATAAACTGTGGCACGCCCATACCGTGGAATGCTATTCAGCAATAAAAAGGAGCAACTTTGCTGATGCACGCAACAACTTGGATGAATCACCAGGGAATTCCCCAAAGTTTACTGTATGAGTTCATTTATATAACATCCTTGAAATGACAAAAATCATAGAAATGGGAGAACAGAATAGTGGTTGCCAGGGGGTTAGGGACAAGAAGGTGGGTGTGAATGAAAGAGCAACATGAGAGGTCCTTGTGCTGATGGAACTGACAGTATTTTGACTGTGGTTGTGGATGCATGAACCTATACATGTGACAAAACTACATAGAACCAAATACATATACCTGCACATATATACACACACAAATGAATACAAGCAAAACAAAAGAAATGTGAACAAGATGGGTGGATTGTATCAGTGTCAAAATCCTGGTAGTAGTTTTGTATTCTAGTTTTGCAAGATGTTACCACTGGAAGAAACAGTAAAGGATGCACAAGATCTCTGTATTGTGCTCACATACAACTGTATGTGAATTTACAAAGGATCTCGAAATAAAAAGTTTGCTTAAAAAATAAATTGAGGCAGGGTTCAGAGCCAGGGTGCTCAGAATCCATCTTATCGGTGTTCTGGAGATTTGATACTACTAATGTCTGCTAGAATTGGGAAACGGATTCTCTTCCTTTTTTCTGTTTTTTTCCCCCACTGGTGCAGTTGACCCAGAGCACTGGGAGTAGGAAAGAGCACCCCACAGCTTCCTATTTATTAAGATTTGACTATGTTTTTCTGGAGCCCAGAAAATAGCATAGCAGCTTCCTTCAGTAGAGAACAGAAATGGGTCAAGCTCAAAGCCCTGTCCTATCTGGTCTTGAGGTTAGATCTCATCATGTGTCCTCTGCTCATGCACCCAGAGCTGTGACCCAGCTTGAGCTAGGGCTCCGGTGACTAGACATGGCCACTTGTAAGGGCTTTTGGCAGGCATGTTAGAGACAGCCCTGAGTAGCCAGATTATTAGCAGGCTGCTTCTCTGGAGATGGAGACACCAACCCAAAGCTAAGTCTTGTTCTTCAGCCTCATGGCAGGTGACTGTGTCACCTGACTATTTGGTTCTTTGGGGGAAGATTTTTTCTTTCTTGAGAATATCTGCTAGAGTTTTGAAGTCAGTGACCTGGATATGTAATGGCTCTTTTCTTTGAAGTTGTAGGACAATCACATCTGGACAGCAACATTGAGGATCAAGAGATTGTTACTAACCCACCGGACATTTGCCAAGTTGTGGAGGTGACCACTGAGAGTGATGAACAGCCGGTCAGCATGAGTGAGCTGTACCCTCTGCAGATTTCTCCTGTGTCTTCCTACGCAGGTAAACGTGTAGGAGGGAAACTTCTGAACTGAGCAAGGGACCAGGGAGGGACTCCTTTAGTCTAGGGTCACCAGGTTCACCACAAAGTAGAGAATCTCTCCTCTGTCCAAAGAATTATTCCTACTGGAATTGTCCATGCTTTAATTTTCTTGACCAACATCTTCATGGAAACTTTTGTTTTCAGTTGGCAGACACAATCCCAGCATTTCTTTACTTGCTCATTCACAACATTGTCATGCTTGATTAACATAAGATTGCTTGGGGATGCAGCTAATGAGAGTCTATTTTATTTTCACTACAGGTTATTAGAAATCATGCAGGGCATTTTTAATGGAATGTCAGTCTGACCAAGCTGGGTAGGAGCTTAGATATCAGCTCTTCCAGTGCTTTATGTTTCAGAAGTGAAGTGATTTGCCCAAAGTCACAGAGCCAGTGAGTGTTTGGGCCAGGAATTACAATAAGCCTTTGGTCTCCAAACTCATTGCTAGATGTTTTCCCTTACACTGAGTGTCCTTGTTGCTTCCTCTTACTTTTTCCTCCTTTAGCTATTTAGTTCAGCTTTTAATCAGGCCGGGAGTCTGAACCCATTTCTAATTCCCCAGGGAATGGCCATATAATTGCAGGAATGGGCCCAGACAGCGTCACAGGATTTGAACCAGATTCAGTTCTTTCTTCCATCCTGACAGAATTAAATCACGGCACCTTTTTTCCTCCACCAACATTAGATCATCCGATATTCTCTTCCTGATGGTCTCCATTGAATTGTTTGGGACTCAATCATAATTAGGAAATACCAATGCTGAGTCAGTGTTCTTGCTTTCAAATATTGAAGCAAAAAAAAGCAGATGCCGTATCATGAGTAACTACAATCAGCTCAGTCAAGGGTTCAGGGGTTCTTCCCAGGGTCCTTTATATGCTGCTGAATGGAGTGTTCTCCAACTAGGTACCACCTCTGTGATGGGCACAGCGTCAGCTTTAGAAACAGGTTGATTGAAGTCGCCCATTGTTTGTGAATTATCAGCCACTAAACTAACCTTGTATTCCCTGAACCCCAAGTTCCTTGCATGTTAAGAAGATAAAAGGAATGTGAGAACAAACCTTGGCTGCAACAGTCTTATAATTGGTCAAACAGCATAAGTTTGCCATCAGTTATTTATTCACCAAGCATATTTTGAACTCCTGCATGAGCCAGGTTCTTTGCCAGTCCCCGATGATAACAACTATTATTTGTTGCATGCTCATTGTGCTCTGGAAATTGTGCTAAATGCTTGCTATTGATCGACTTGTTTAATTCTCCTGAGAATGACTGTCAGCATAGTACCATCGTTACCCCCAATTTTAAAAATGAGAACTCTGGGGCTAATGTGGGTCAAGCAGTGTGTCCAAGGACCAACAGCCGGAAGCAAGCGTAGAACCGATGGCAGAGGCCCATTCCCAGCCCTCTGCTGTAATGCTGCAGAGAATGGCATAGACCTTTGCCATTTAGAGTACTTTCTGTGGTCTCATTTGATTTTCACAAGGACCCACCTAAGGAGACAGATCAGAATGTTTGTCTTAATTTTACAGTTGAGATAACTGAAGCTTGAAATACTAAACCACTTTGCCTATGTTTACATTACTGTGGCTCAAAATTCGTGACTCTTTCTTCTATATCATGCTGCTGCAAGCATTATTACACCCCACTTGTTTTTTATTTTAAGGGCTTGGGGCTTTAGAAGAGACTTTTATGTTTATCTGTTGAATAAGATTTTCTCTGTCTTGGGGATTTTGGAAAGACCTCTTCTTGCTGTGCTGCCAGCAATAGCATTTTGCTTTAGCAGAGGAATATCCAGAGAACAGCTGATCCATGCAGAGAGAAATGAAAATTTCATTCCCCTTTTCAGGACATTTGCATAGTTTTGAAAAGAAGGATTTTAGTGCCAGGATGGCAGGCAGCTGGAGATTTTGTTGGAGCCTGGCTTTTCAGCCTGCCCTTTAGTTCTTTCCATCATTTTCATTGTCTGAGTTCTCCAGCACATTTTAGAGAGAGGCTTATTGGGTGGATCCAAAATGTTTCGCCAGCACTAAGACTTTTCTAGAACTTACAAACACGTAAGAAATTTATCTGTTATAACCATGGCTAGTTTTGGTTTTTAAGACCAGCAATTTTATAGCGTTTTGCCAGAAAAGGCAGCTTTCTGGTTGTTTTTACCTTTCTTACTTTACATTCCCAAATAGAGTGGGTTGTTTGCCTGTTTTTCATAACAGCATTCCCTTGTTGGGGCTGTTCAACTGATTCAAGCCCCTCTAACCATCTACATTCACCTTTTTTAGGAAATTGGCATTTGTGGGCTGTAGCATTTCAAAATCACATTCAGACTTGCAAGTCTGTCTTCTCTTCTGTGGTCTAAATATTATGGGGAGAAATAAAAGAGACAGTTTTTTTTTTTAGTGGAAGTACTTGCAATGGATGTTTCAAAACCAAACAAATTCTAGTTTGATTTGCAGAACTTTCACGTTGGGGAAGGATGCCCTAAACCCCACCCTTAGGAAGCTTTAGAGGACAGTCATGTTATTTTTAAAGGTCTGCTCTTACCTGATCTATGGCAGCAGGCTTATTTATTAGGTTATTGATTTCATTAGAATATTTATTAGGTTTAGTTGGTTTATTAAAAGAAAGCCATAATAGAATTTCTTTATGGGAAGAAAGAAATTTATAGACTTGAGAGGAGAGCATAATACAAAGGAGTAATTCCTTATAACCAAGAAAAATGGAGATTGCCTGATGACCAGTCACCATCAGTATAGACTGGGTCCTTATGGAACCCATATCAGGTGTGGGTTCTTCGGGTGTGGCAAAGGAAGCTTTGCTTTGAGAATAAGAGAACTCTGATTTGAACCTATTAATCAAGCTTTCTGGTGAAGGTAATTGAAGAAATGATGGAAAGAAATCTTTGTCAATCTTGTTAATAAAACGTACTGGACAAGAGCTTTCCAAAAAATGTACCAGCATGCCAGAGAGCAGAAAGGCCTTAACAAAAAACATATCATCTCCTTCTCCATAATGTTCCTGAAATGGTTTGACAATATGTATTCTCAGGGAGGCATTGAAAAGTGGGCTGAAATGGAGTGTGAACCTAAGGAGACTGTCATCCTGGAATTGTAATGCAGGAAAAAGGATTCTTGGAGATCATCTAATCCAAATCTTCCCCTTCCCTCTTACCCCAGTTGCTTTCAGGGAAACTGAGACCAGAAAGGTTAAGTGAATTGCCCAAGATCATGTACCTGTTATTTCTCTGTAAACATTTTCAGCTTATTCAGACCATGCTAGTGAAGCAACCCCAATTTTTTTTTATTCCATTGTATTCAAAGTAAGTAAAAAATCCAAATTAATCCAAATGGAAATTCTTGTTGATTGAAAATGAAATAACAACTCATGTTGATATTTCAGCAGTCAGGTTGATACAGAAGCTGTAGCTGCAGTGAACTAACTCATTTGCCATATAAAAGAAGTAATCCTTAAAAAAATGGCTATGGTGAAGTGAAACTAAGAAAACAGGAAAATGGGCTTAGTATAAAGCACTTTGAGCCAACGATTCAGGGGTGTCTGTGAGGAACCACTGTTACTCTAGAGAGGAGGGTCTTTGGTGCTGAGGCAGGAGCTTCAAGCATTTCCTACTTCCACAAACGAAGGTACGTCAGGCCATTTTTTAGGCAATAAAAATTAGCAACCTCATTTTGCTAATACGAAGAGTCTACTTCAGAAGTAGTTCATCTTAATTTAGAAACTCCGTTCTTAGATTAACATTTGTGTCAGCTTGAAACCCAAGTTCAGGACATGTGGATCTTTTCTTGACTGAAACAGTTTCCCTCAAGTTGGAAACTGAGTATTTAAAGGGAATCAGCATTCTGATCACACGCGTGGTCTGTGCCTGGCCTCACCGAGGACGCTTACCTAGTGTCTGACTCCCCACCCCTCCAGCCACAGCCACTGTGGCCTGTGGCGGGATCCCACCCTCCACTGGGAGGCTTGTGGCCTGTTTGTTTTTATTTAGAGAGGAAAGGAACAGAATGTGATGGTATTTATGGAGGGTAATCAGGAGTAAAGGGGGCCTGGGCATAGATGGAAGGAAGAGAGAGACCTCGCTAAGTATAAAAATGAAAAGGCGATCTTGATCTGGAGGCCCGAGCAGCAGGAGTGCTTCAGGAAGCGGAGGAGGTCCGCTGCCCGGTGCCCAGGGCGCTGGAATCAGAAGTGCAGTTTTGTTTTCTCCCGTCCGTGCTGACTCAGTCCTCAACTTTGGCAAGTGTCTCCACATCTCTGTTCCTCATTTTCCTTCTTGGGAGTGACAACTCCGATTCCTGCCTCCCCAGGACAGTGAGGAGGGGAAGTTTCCTTTTCTGTTGTTTTTGTTTTTTTGTCTCCGCATGCCCTCGTGTAGGTTTGTCTGGGGATTCGTTGCTCCCGGTTGGGGATGCTTTAGGGAAGAGTGAAGTCGGTGTCAGGAGTGTACAGACTCGTCCTCCAGTTGCTCGTAACCTGCAGAAAGCTCGGGAGTGGGACCAGGGGAGCCAATATTCTCTCTCGTTGTCTAAGGAACGAACCTGCGACGTAGTTTGGCCGCTTATTCTTTAGGGTCTCACTTAGAGAGGCTGGCCTCTGGCTGATGCTCTGTGTGGTAGAAAGGACCCTGTGTGGGCTGGGCAGCAGCTCTGCCACCAGATGTGAGACTGGAGGCCAGTCCCTCAGCAGGGACAGGCTCTAGAGGGGGGTGATGGTGGGAGCTGCCACGCAGATCCCCGTGCCGGCTCAGCAAGCCCCCAGCGTAGAGCACCCGGCGTGGCACTGGCACAAGGGGCTCCATAAATATTCGCTAGGACGTTTTCTCTTTAGGCTTATTCTATAAAATGAATGGCCCAGACTACCTAATGATCCCTAAGGGCCTGTTTATTTTAGAAGTTCTACCCTTTGTGCTTTCATTTCTCTATGGCCATGTCAACAATGACATGTCATCAATTTTTTTTTCTTTAAAAAAAATGAATATAGGTTTTTACTTGAATTTATTTTTATATATGTTCAGGTGATGTGTCATCACTAGCCATTGATTTTTTTTTTTTTTTTTTTTTTTTTTTTTTATCAGAACCTGGCAGCCCCTCTCAGGGGGAAAGGAGCCCTTATCAATTTTTATCAAATTGGTTACCCTGCTCTTTGGGAATATTCACGGGCATTAGAAACCTCTATCTACAGTTGGCCTAGCAGAATGTCCAGGAGACAGCTGAAGGGGGCAAACATTGTTAGCAGCTGAATTCAACTTTCCAGGTAGCTTGTTGTTCAGGTCTGATGTTGAACTATGCTGATGAGCTCAGGATATAAACCTAAAGGAACAGCTAACATTTACTGAGTGTCTCCTCCGTGCCAGATGCTGTGCTAGGCCTTTTCCCATGCACCCATTTTACAGATGAGGAAGCTGCAGCTAGCTTGGTGAGGTTAACTTGCTCAGTGTCTCACAGCTGACAGGCAGAACCAGGATGGTAACTGAATTAGTTATCTATGGCTGTGAACCAGTATAACCACTAACTTTGGCTGGAAACAACACTTATTTATTACCCCACATTTTCTGTGAGTAGCTGAGTCCTCTGCTATAGAGTCCCACCAAGCTACAGCCAAGGTATTAGCCAGGGCTGCCATCTCACCTGAGGCTGGACTGGGAAGGGATCCCCTTCCAAGTTCATGGGGCCGCTGACAGGATTCTGTTCCTGGCAAGCTGTCCAACCAAGGGCCTTGGTTTCTTGCTGGTTGCCTACCACATGCTGCCCTTAGTTCACGGTCATTTGAGTCTTTCCAGTATGGTCGCTCACTTCCTCAAGGCCAGCGAGGGAGAGGGTCTCCTCCCAGGGCAGGTTTCAGTTTCATGTAACATAATTACATGCATGTCCTCACATACATGCCTTCACCCTTGCCATATGCTGCTGGTTGGAAGCAAGTCACAGGTCCCATCTACCTGCAAGAGGAGGGAGTCACACAAGAAGGTGAACAGCAGGAGGTGAGGATCACAGGGATTACCCCAGATTCTGCCCACCATAGTAATCCAGGTGGAAGGGGCACGTCTACGAGGTCAAGGAGGGTTCTGAGTAGAATGGGATGATCTAGGAAGACTCTTGGATAATGTGGACTCAGGACTGAAATGAAATAATTAGCATTGATTGGAAGGAGGGAGCAGTGTGCGGCATTGTAGATAGAGCAAATGTGAGGAAAAGGGTCTGAAATGGAGGCAGGAGTGAGCAGAGGGTGTGGGGAGCAAAAAGCAGCTTGGCTGCGTGGGAACCCATGTCCTGTGCTGGGAAAGAGTGCACACACAGCCTCTAAAGCCAGGGAATTAAGATTCACTCTAAAAAATAAAATAAAATGTAAAACAAAGATTCACTCGAAGTATCCCCAAAGTAGAAGTGACTGTGTTGGATGTGACAAAGCGGAGGGAGTTTATTAGTTGAGTTGCCCATTTCTCTTTTCGGAAAGTGAAGTGCTGATGTACTTTTCAAAGCACTGCCTGAGCCTCGAAACCATCTGAGTGGCAGGAATGACGGCCTGTGTTTTTCTCTCTGTGAACAGAAAGCGAAACTACCGATAGTGTGCCCAGTGATGAAGAAAGCTCCGAGGTAAGCATGGCGCCACTTGGCTCCAGGAGACGTTTGGAAGAGCATTCCCGAGTAGCGCTTTGGTTTCCTTGCCGCTACTTAAGTTTCTTGACTTTTGACCATAAGTTTTACTTTTGGATTTTGAGTGATAAAACTAAGCTGGGGAAACTGGGAGAAAAGAGAGTTAAATGTTAATTGTTAAGAGAGGCTGTATTTATGTAAGCAAATACACATATATGCATATATATTTATATGTCATTTTATAAATACTGGTATGTATTGTGAAAATTTTGATTTTTACCCACAATAAAAAATAAATAAAAAGAGGCTGTAGCACCAGGAAAAGGTAATTGAAACTGGGGCCCTGAAACGTTGACTTGTTCCCACATCCTAATCTGCAAACAAATAGAATGCCCTGAGTAGCCGCTGACCAGAAGTAAATATGAGGAAGGACTGGGCAATAAGCATCTCCCCCCTTCCTGGGTCCCCTCCCTCTGTGAGGCCCTGCCCACAGGCTGGTTGGTTGTGTTTGTAATCTCCATTGTGAGCCTACCTGCTTCCCATTTCCCTCCTACAGGCCCCACTCTTACAATGGCAGGAAATGGCTGGAAGGGAGGCCGGGAGCATTCCTGCCAAACTCGATGTGTGTCTGTCTGCTTGAAAGAGAGAACTAATGGCCGTGCAAATTAGTGGTTCTGCGCTTTTAATTTCAAGCCAGGTTCAGGAACTCTGCAAAGACAGTAACCATAGGTGCTCCTGTAGATTCTGACCCTGCGTCTTCAAGGTCGGAAACTGCAGCTCCTGCTCTGAGTGAAGCCACTCTTGAGGCCAGCTGCTGGCTGGGCATCGTGGAATGCTAAGCTGCCCCCATTGGAAAGCCTTTGAAGGGCTTTCTCTGTCTATGGCCAAGTTCTTCACTAAACTTGCTCTGAAAATGCAGGCCAACCCAAAGACCAGATGCACCCAGGAGAGAGAACCCTAACCCTAACTCCCTCACCCTGGCCTAAGACCTGTCTCTTAATCAGGCTGGGAAGGGAGACCAGCAGTGGTTGTTGCCCTGTTTTCCTGCCTTCGTAGAATAGCGCTGATTATGCTTCTGGGAGGCAGCAAATGGGAAATGATGAAGAGAAACCCTCGCTTGAGTAGCTGGGTATGGATTTGAGGGATGGAATAGAGTGGCTGAGCTTTGGTTCATTGGGTGACTCTTAAATTCTATTGAAACACATGGGAACAGCGGTGACGTTTTTTTTTTCAACCAGCGCCATTCGATAGAAGAACCAGGAAAAATGTGTCTTAATTATGTTCTTTGAAAGGGGCGACCACACTGGCGGAAGAGGAACATCGAAGGCAAACAGTACCTCAGCAACATGGGTCCCCGGAGCACGTACCTGCTGCCCAGCATGGCGACCTTTGTCACTTCCAACAAGCCCGACCTCCAGGTCACCATCAAAGAGGAGAGCTGCCCCGTGCCTTACAACAGCTCCTGGCCCACCTTCTCAGACCTCCCCCTCGCGCCCTCTGTCACCCCAGCCCCCAGCAGCAGTCGGCCAGACCGGGAGACACGGGTCAGCGTCATCAAGAAAACGTCCGATATCACCCAGGCCCGGGTCAAGAGCTGTTAGGCCCTTGACTTGCCCTCGGTGGTTGCTGGGATTTCTTAGCTTTGTGTTGTTGTTTGTTTGTATTTTATTTTTCTCTCTGATACCCATTTTAGACAAATCTAAGGGAAAAAGCCTTGACAGTAGAACATTGATTGCTGCGGCCAACTCCAGTACTGGAGCTTCTTTTTAACTCAGGACTCCAGCCCATTGGTGTATGCGTATCTCTAAAGCCTGCTGGATCTCCCAGGGCTGCTCCCCCGAGTTCAAGGACATCGTAGGACCAACCCGCACGGGCAGTGGAGGTGTGCATCGCCTGCAGTCAAGGCCAGCTTGGTGGAGTGAATGCCTCAGAATGGACAAGAAAATGTGAACTAGCTGGAATTTTTTATTCTTGTGAATATGTACATAGGGCAGTACTGGCGACATTGCAGTCTGCTTCTGCACCTTATCTTAAAAGCACTTACAAATAGACCTTCCTGTGCTCTTGCTCTATCTCACAGCACATTCAGCAGCCCCCGCCCCGCCCCTTTCCCCACCTCCATCCAGTCCCATTCTGTTCTTTTCCTCCTTGTCCTCCCCGCAAAGGCTGTGCTCCACATCCCCGAGGAGGAGGAGAAGAAGAAAATGAACTTCTACACAGATGTCCCATTTTCAGACTGCTTAAAAATAATCTTTCTAATCTGCTATGCTTGAATGCCACGCGGTACAAAGGAAAACTATCATGGAGATATTATGCAAATTCCCACATTTGAAGACAAAAATACTCTAATTCTAACCAGAGCAAGCTTTTTTATTTTTTATACGGGGGAATATTTTATTCAAGGTAAAATTCTAAAGAAAATATAATTGTTTTTTATCTTTTCTACAGCAAATTTATAATTTTAAGATTCCTTTTCTTGTTTATTAGCAGTTGTTATCACATCCTTGTGGCACATTTTTTTTTTTTAAATTTTGTAAAGGTGAAAAAGCTTTTATGAGCTCATGTAGCAATCAAATTATCCTGTGGATTGATAATAAATGAATATGATATATAGTTAAATTTTTAATGGGCATCATGCCTGGCTTTGTGTCTGCTTTAGAGCACAGTCATGGGACAAGACTGACAAAGTATCATTTCTTCTTGGGGACCAACGCTTTTTCCCTTGAGGACCACAAAAGACCAGAAATGTCTGCTGTGAGGATGTAAGTGCCTGACTGTAGTCAATGCTTGCCCTCAGAGTTTTACACGGGTGACATTTATCACAACTCCCAGTTGTCCTATAGAATAGGGACCCAGCTCCATTTCACACGTGAGGGATCAGAGACTTAAAGTCAAAAGGCCATTTACTCAAGGCTGCATAGGTAGTGAGGGTCAGGGATACCAGTTACTCCCAGGTCTGGTGTTGACTGATGATGTCTTTGTACCCACTCTCCTCGCCCACTCCTCTCCTCTCCTGCAAGCACATCCCACCTGCCTCTGTATTTTCTCTGTGCTCATTCACAGGCTTACGAATATGGCTGAAGATTTTTATTTATGTCACATACAGGCTCCATGGATAAGACATTTTCAATAACAAGAAATATTTGTTGGATTCACTCTTCTTTCTAGAACCTGGAGCCTTGGGCAGAGGTCCTGCCCTCGGAACTTTGTCTTTGGCGTGAGCAGTATGAATTCAAGAACACCAGGCTTCATTCATCAACGCTTTTGTGCTTCAAGGTGTATATATAACTGACCTTGGGAAAGTCATGCTTCCACTATGAGTCTATAAAATCAGAATAATAAAACTTAGCTGCCTACCTATAGGTACTGGGGTTGTGGAGGAGATGGATAAGTTAATATTTCACAAGGTTCCTTCCAGGAAAGGACAAAGGACTATTTTTATGCCTATCTCTGTTTGCGTGGCTGCAGATATCATTAGCCATCATAAAATTATCCAGCCCTTAAACAAAAATTAACCGAAGCATTTTACTGGTTAATGTCTTAATAGTTGAAATACAACATATTGATGGTTGACTGCTTCTGTGAAGGAGCACCTTTGTTGACTGTTTCAATTTCCCAGGAAAGCTTTTTGCTTTCTCAGTGAAAGGTGGAGTCATAACAAGGAAAGAGATGGCCCCTCCTACCCTGCTTCCCCCTACCCCACCCCACCCCTGCCATCTTAGCACTATGTTCTTCAGTTAGAAACCACTCTTCTCCCAGGTCCTAAATAAATGAGTTCAGTTCCTTGTAACAGCTCTAAATACTATTGTTTATTCATTCTCTTTAAAAAAGAAGGTGCCCTGAGTCACTGTTCATGGCTACAAAAGGGTTAAGGGTAGCTCCCGTTTCCCCCTCCTCCCTCTACCTCATCCTGCCCCCTTCCTCCCATCTCCCATCCTGCCTTCTGCAGCCAGGCCACGTGTCCCAGACTCCATCCACACAGAGTACTCCCTCCATTTCCGTGACTGTCACCAGGCTTTCCGAACCTTACCAGGTGAAAGTAAAGTGAGGATCTGGAAATACAAAATTAAGGTTTTGAAGATAATCCCATGCCAAAAAGGCCACGAAAACCAGATTCGCGTTTAAAATATTTCTGAGAAAGGCTGCATTGTTCCTAGGTGTTCCTCGCCAATTATGTTTAGGAAAGCAAGCTCCAGTTACACATTGCCTAGGGGTGGGGTGAGGAAGAAAAACAATTGAGATGGAGCATCTTCTGGACTAAAGGCCCCGACCCTGTGGTTGTCACTTGACGGGAAGAACTGGGAACATGTTCTCCATTTGGCTGGCATCTGTGCAAGCTGATAGGCTTTACTGATGGGCTTGGTTATGAGCTATGTGTGTGTGTGTTTAAGAAGCAAGCCCCGTGTCTGCCTTTTGAACAATAGCCTCCATTCTCTGCAGCCAGTGCCCTGCCACTCCCTCGAAAACAAGGCACGTTCCTTGTGCAGCTGTGAGCCGGGAAGCCAATGACAGGTACTTCCGCCCAGCCTTAACGCTGAGAGAACCCAGCACATCCATGTATACTGCAAAGGGCTTCCAGAACACTGTTCTGGACGAAAGCCTCTAAATAAATCCGTACTCAACCATAGCATTGTTTCCGTGCTCTCATGAAGTAGCCGCCAAAGGAAGTGTTTAGTCTATTTAAATGTATTTATAGAGAAGGAGAAATATACATGGGTAAGAAATGCCCACAAATCCTTTGGACATCAAAATCCCAAAATAGTATCCATCCCCTCCCCCCCTCCACCATATGCAAAGTTTGCTCTCGGCTATTGTGCAACCAATGAGATAGAAATGTTAGGAAGGAGGAAAATTAGTGATTTCGTTTCAGGATTCTGAGTTTCCAAACTTGAACTTTCAGAAATACTTTGCATGTGAATGAAAAAGGCTCCCCAAATAGCCTCCTTCCCTTAAACCTAGAGGTGGCTGTGTTGGTTATTCCGTGTGTTTGGGATCATTCTTTTAATGTTGAATTCCTTAGGTTTTAAAAACCCAAATTATTCTAACATGAACAAATAGACCCAGATCAAAGGTAGGAATCCCACTGCTCTGCCAAAGTTCAGCGTAAGAAAGGCTAGAAAATACATCTTTCAGGTGGGTCAGTATATGGAGATAAGGGGAGTCACATATCCAAAGTCTCAGTACTAGCTTCGGTTTGGAAAGATGGAATGGAGGCGGAAACTTTTTTTCACCTGGTGCTGCTCCAACCCCCTCATCCTAAAATTCCATCCCATGCCATACCCAGGCCCAGGATGATCAGAGCTAGTGAGACCTGAGCCCAGCCAGCGGGGGGCTGGGAGCCAGCTCCTCCATCTGCTCCCAGGCTGCGGTAGAGCGTCCCCAGCTGCCTCACAATGGGGTGTTTCTCTGTCTCCCACGGAACTGTAAACTCAAGACTGTCTCCGTCACGTTTGCATCCCAGCATGTGAAACAAGGCTGGGGGCACAGTAGACAGTCAGGAAATGGTTGTTAGGTTGATGACTTCAGACTTCTCCCCAATCCCCCAGGATCTTTTCTTCCGGGCCCCAAAACTGCCAGGGTCAAGAGAACGAGGCTTGGACCCTTGGGCTGCACCCCTTAGGAACGTGACCAGAGCAGACTTGGGTGGGGAGAGCACTGGCTTTGCAAAGCTTCAGGTCAGCAGATGCAGGAAGATGCCAGGTCCCTCCCTGCATCTCCGCAGCCCAGGTTCCCTCTGTGGGCTGCCCCTCAGGACACCGGCCCCAAACCCTGTTTCTGTTTGGGCATTGCTGGGCCTGCTGTTCGTACAAATAAAGTTTTCATGGTGGTTTCCTTCTGTGGCCACACTAACAAGAGGTGGAGGGACTCTGCTGCTGAAAATAGTGCCCGGAAGGAAGGAAGTGGCCAGGCTCAGTAGCCGGTTTTACCAAAAAGAACCTGGGTCATGCTGGGGGAGGGTCAAGATGGGGGACGTTTCAGAGTTCACATGGTCTGGAAAGAGCATTTTTTTGGAATCTTTAGACCACATTTTTTACGAAGAAAAGCAGCATGTATGCTTCTATTCCTCTGAGCAAACTGCCCTTTGGAGGTTTGGTCAGTTTCTCCGTATCTGCTTTATAAACAGGTTCCAACAGAGATCGCAGGCTCTGTGGAATGTATTGTGTTGTGCTTGTGCAACTGCCACTCGGTTAACCCCTTATACACATGGCTGGAGAAATAACCACCAACACAGGCAACAGGTTTTAGGAACAAAACTGTTTGTGCAGGTGCAAAAAAAAAAAAAAAAAAAAAGCCAGGGCGATAGCATCTGTAAGTTTCAGTTTTCATAAAGAAGAACGTTTTAAAATCGAAACACCCAGACATTCGCCAATGTGAATCATCAGGGAAAGAGGATATCCAAGATGCTCCATCTGCCATGAAGCTCGGGTCCGATATCTGAGAATGCCCTGCTCTGCAAATTCTCTCTAAGGCACCAGTTCAAAGGCGTTGCTATTTCAAATCCACAAATTATACTTGAACACTTCTGTCTTAAATTTCAGGATAATGTTAGCAGCTAGATGGGGGTGGGTGAATTCCTTATGGATAGTGATGATTAAGCTTTTATTTATTCCTAGGTTTAGCATTGATAAATAATCTCTCAGCAGTTTTCTGTCTCCCAACTAGATGATGGACTTCTGGTGCCTTCCCAGGATGGTCTGGTGCTGGGAATGCTGTGGCCTCTTTGCTCTGGGAAGATCATGTACCCTTTTTAAAAAACCTAGCAATGCAATACAGAAGAGATTTCATAGATTCAGTCCTAAAATATTCAAGGTCTAGGCAAATAGGAGTTTTAACAAAAATGTAAACTAGAACCCAAAGTTCTTGCTCCTATTTTACCTGATAGTTTCAGGGATCATTGGAAACAGCTGTGATGTGGGAAGGACCCAACAGGCTGGTTTGGCAGATTCGTGTTTTCATCCTCTCTTATTTGTGAGATTGATTTAAAAGCAATGGCATGCCAAATGTCTTTTTTTTTTAAAGCATCTCATGAATTCAATTAGGGTAAGCAGTTGTCTCGGTTTGGCCAGGACTGGGGTTAAGGGGTGTGGGTAAGGGCCCAGGAAGCTTTCCCAGGAAGCAGGACATTCAGTGCTAAAACTGAGACTGTTGTGTCAGGCAGCCTCACATGGGTTTGTTGCCCTAACTATAGAGATCCAGTGAATGCATGTCATTTGTCTTCTTTGAGGATTTAAAAATTCACATGAAAGTTTCACAAGGAGGAGTTATTGAGGCTATGTTACATTAACTTAGTAGTATTGGGTTAAGATAAGTAGCCATTCATTCAACACAATTTGTTGACTTCCTGGTACTGCTCTAAGTGTGAGAGCTGTATGGAAGTGAACAAAACAAAGTCCTTATTCTAGTGGTGCTCAAATTCTAGTAGGAGTAAATCTTCAATAAATAAAAATAATCTTCAGGAGACAAGAAGTGTTATGAACAAAAATAATAGCTGGATAAAGGAGATCGGAAGTGATGCAGACATTCCAAGCTTTTATTTTAGAACTTAAAGGATCAAGTGAAGGGTTGGCAGTTGTAAAGTCCAGCAGTTAGAAGGGGGAAAAAAGGAAAACCGTCTATCAGTAGGGTTCTGCTGCAGGAAACAAACTACTCCATTTGAAGCAGAAAGGGATTGAAGAGATGGAAGTAGGTGTTTACAAAATATTGGGAAGTCTGGAGGAGCCAACTTGAGTTGCTTCTACCTCTCCCACAATCAGAGAAAGAAATCAGGAGGCTGCCACGGGAACTATCGACTCTCACAACACGCTGCCGTAAAAGAAATCCGCAAGTCAAGAAGTCCCAGTTACCACCACCTGGCTATCTCTTCACACCCATGAAACTAGTGACTAAACATTGAGATACTCCTTCAGAAAGTCCCAATGTCTCCCACAATTCTTTTTGCTAACGATAACAGCCATATCCGTGGGAATTCAATTCTGACTTCCAAATCAATCCACTAAGTGGATGCAATTGGTTGAACCAAAGTCCCAGCCTTCTGCAAGTGAGCCTGGGAAACATGGTCCTAGATGTTCAGCCTCTGAAGTAGAGGAGAGCTCATTAGGAGGAGGGAATGGGTACTGAGGACCTGTTCAGGAAAACCACCACAGCACAAGGAAACCACTCTTTGCAAAGAATAGCAAGGAAGTATAACATCTGAGGTAAGACTATCCAGAGAATGGGATCTTCACCCTACATACTCCAGTTTATATGGGAAGGTGAAGTGTTGTGGGAAGAGAGCAGGTTTTGAAGTCAGATAATCCTGCAGTCAGTCACTTGCTGATGACGTTGGGCAAATCTTTTAACATCTATGAGAACCAGTTTCTTCATCTACAAAAGGGAGAGACTACTTGTAAATCTGTAAGAATTGAATAAGATAATGCTATTAAAGCACTTGGCTCATAGTAGGTGCTCAGTTGTAACAATAATAAAATGTGCACATAAAATAGCTAAGAGCTATATTTTGAGTCCTGATTTCAAATTACCCATACAAAAATTTACCTCTGAGGATACCAGGGTTCAAACATGTGATCCCAATTTTCTATATAGCTAAAATTAGTCTTAACAAAAAAAAACAAAAACCCTGGCCCATCCTTCATTGGACAAGTTTAATTATATTACTGAGTGGGTTTAGAAGGCACTTTATTCCCTTCTGGCAGATGTTGGTGGGACTCAGAACCTGCTGGTAGTTTTATTTTTAAACAACATTGACTTAGAAATTTAGATAACATCTCATAAAATCACTAGATGGAATTAAATTAACTTCATTATTAGGATGATTCTAACTTGCTTCATTTTTGGCTCAGAAATATAATTTCCATTGTGAACCAGTTTGCACAACAATTTCCTTCAGATTCATGGGACACATGGCACTTTGACTCAGCAATTTCAAAACTGGGTCTATTTCAACATGCATACAAAATAAACCAACAAACTGTTAAGCTTTTTGCTTTTTTGACACATTCTTCCCCTGTCCTGGAGTCTTGTCTTAGCTCATGAATGGAGTGTGGGAGTTTGAGTGATGAGTGTTTTGTAAGAGCCTAAACATACTCCAGGTGTGAGGGCAGGAGTACTTCCTTCCACGGCATCTATTGGCATGAATTGATTAGCACAGGGGCTGATGAGCCTCCTGGGAAAAGAACTAGAAGAGTGTGCTGCAAACTGGATCCCCAGAGAAGAGTGTGGTCCCACTGGAGAGCTGTGCACACGCTGAAGAGGGAAGGGCTGAGAGTGGGTAAAGCTGCCACGTCAGGGCCCGTTCACCCCTCTTAAAGGGAGGTTTCCCTAGCCATTTCTTAGTGGCTTGATGAGCAGTGATTCAAGCCTGGTGCCACTGACAATATGGGCAGCAAATCAAGGGAAAGCATGAGGGAAGCGGCTGTGGCTCAATCAGTAGGGCTCCCGTTTACCATATGGGAGGCCCTGGGTTCGGTTCCCGGGGCCTCCTGGTGAAGGCAAGCCCGCCTGCACGGCGTGGTTAGCTGACCCGGCGAGCACAAGCAGCAAGCGGGGGATAAATGAATAAATAAATAAAATCTTTAAAAAAAAAAAAAAGGGAAAGCATGAGAACTGAGTCTGGATAGTGCCCTGGTGATGGCTGAGGAAGGTGGCCAGTAGAAATCACCAGGCATTCGGGAATGGGATGCCCCCCCACAAGGGCGTGTTCAAGTCCTAACCCCTGCTCCTGTGGATGTGAACTAGTTAAGGTGAGGCCAAACCGAATCCAGGTGGGCCTTTATCCAGTATGACTGAAATTGTGATAAGCGGAGGAAGTTAGGACACAGCAGAAGTCACAAGTAGGAATCAAAAGGAGACAGATGGCCATGTGGTGGAGGGAGAGATTGAGTTGATGTCTTCAGACGTCAGAGAAAGCATGACTCTGCCGACACCTTGATTTTGGATTTCTAGACTCCCAACACAGTGAAGCAATAAATTCCTGTTTTTAAGCTAACAAGTCTGTGATGTAATAGAAGCCCTGACAAACGAAGACACTAAGAAACGGGAATTTGGCTGAAAGTAGCAAGGTAGTGTGGGGCAGGCGGTAGACCCAGGGAAGTGGTAGCTTCAAGGCTAGAGACAGAGGAAGTGTACTTAGGCAATTGATATGCAAAAGCAGAAATCCTAAGATCCAGGAGGTAGAGGGAACTTAAAAAATGGATGGTAGTAGTGATAGAGAATTCCTGAGATTGCATGGGTCGGAGCATTCAAGTTTAGGAAAACCAGTATGTATTAAAATGACAGCATTTGTACCCACAGCTTAGGAAGCCCTGGGACATCCAAATTACAACTGGGTAATAAATTTTTTTTTTTCCATTATGGTTTGACCATTATGATGTAAAAATGTATCTCCTTCATTTCTTCAAGATTTTTAAAATTTACTCTCTTTCTTCCATCTTCCCTTCACTGCCCAGTCAGTAAGGAGCAGTGTCCCTTCTCTGTTTATCTGATTCTCCTCCGGAAGCAGTGCTTCTCTGAGGTTGCCACCTTTACTCACACTGAAATATTGTACATACTTTTCCTTCTGGAGCATGAGCTTCATTCCAGCAAAAAATCACTAGGGAAACCAGCAGAAAGGTGGATAATGAAAATTTACTATGTTTATTTGCATAGCTAAAACTAAATCAAGGGTAGGTACGTGGTTGGAAGAATTGTATGTAAATGTTATATGTTCTGGCAAAGCAGATGAATGCAACTAAATAATAGTAAGAAAAGAGAATGGGGAGAGTAAAATAACATCATTGTCTGACAGTTGTATAGATAATGGGTGTGAGGCAAAGGATACTACTTAAAATAGAATAGACAGTAAGAAGTTAAGTAAGAAAAGAGACAAAGGGTATTGTAAAAGGTATAAATTCAGAGCTATCAAATGTTTATGCATCAAAATAACTATGGTAACATAACGATCCAATATTATGGCTCTGGAAATTGCAAGGAAAGGGCAAGGGAATGTTTACACATCAGAATCTGGGAGGAGAGAGCACATATCTAGAAAAAAAAAGCAGTACTTTGTTGTTTGTAGTTATGATAGTTCATCTAGTTAAAATTTTATAAAAATTACAGTAATGCATGTGATTTTATGATGATGAAAAGAGAAAACAGGATCAAAAATGTTAAGAAACATTAATCTAAGGGAGTTTCCAGTTTTGGAGGATAATTGCAGTCACCTCAACAGGAGCACAAGAAAAACACATATGGCCCCTGCCTTTGGGATTAGCAGAAGACAGAATACCACAAACTTCAATAAACATCATCTTCCAACAGAGTTCACACCACTTGTCATGTACTCTGGGTGCAAAGTAAAGGAGAGGAGACTTAAAAATCTCCAGGAAAAACGAGTAAAGAGGCATGGAGAACATAGATTTAACATAGAAAATATCACTCCCAGGAAGAGTAATTTTCAGTACTAAGTGACTGAAAATTCACTAGAACAATCAGAGGGAAGCAACTTGAAGTGAGCTAGAAATAACAGCCTCAAAGAAACTCTCCTTTTTGAGGAGAATCAGATAAACATAGAAAGGGCAGTGCCCCTTGGAGATTTGGCAGTAAAGAGAAAAAAGGAACTAAGGTGGGCGGGCCGGGGGTGTGTGTGTGGAATTGAGGATCTTGCAGAAATGAAAGAGAAATAAGACATGATAACTTCCCCCATCATTGTCCATTAAAGAGACTTCACTCCCCTGCACTTGAATTAAGAATCCTGCCTACAAAATCCCTAGGAAAAGGGGGAAAAATCAACTTAACTCCACAATGAGTTACTATAAGAAGAAAACAGAAAATGAGAATTTTAACAGTTTGTTGAAAATTCTCCACTCAAAACTAACCACAAAGCAGAAGAAAACTGATATAACATTCCATACTGAAGTAATTATGTTCAAACAAACAACTGGAGATATGCAAGGGGGAAAAAAACAGAACCAGAAATGTAAAAAGTAAGACCACAAATGGGTAAAAACCAGGAAGAAATGCATCAAGCATTTATTGAACTCAGGAAAGAAAGTGAAGAGAAAAGACAAAAACATTTAAAAACGAAGAATAAATTACAAGATGCTCAAAAGAGAACAGTCTGGAATGTTGGACACCTTCAACATTGAGGAAGGGCAGTAAAATAACCAAGAGAATGAAAATAAAATAAAGAAAGGTATAAATAGGTTAAAAAAGAATGTGATTAAAATGGAAGATAGATGGGAAACGGATGTGGCTCAAGAGGTTCGGCGTCTGTCTGCCATATGGAGAGACCGGGGTTCGATCCCCGGTACTTCCCGGTAAAAAAAAAAAAAAAAAAAAGGAAGATAGATGAATAAGGCCCCAGATATATAAATAGGAGTTCCTGAAGAAGAAAAACAAAGCAATGGAACAGAAAGGTCCCACTGTATATGTGGGAAAACAGACCTAGAACAATCAACTCTGAGACATTCTCTAGTAAATTATTAGGCTTTAAAGTAAAAAGAAAAAGATTATTCCTCAAAGTCTATATTCATTTCCTAGGGCTCCCATAACAAATTACCACAAATTTCCTTTCTCCTATAATGACACTGCTCATTGAATTTAGTGGCTACCTAGGTAATCCAGGATGACCTCGTTTCAAGATCCTTAACTTAATTACATTTGCAAACACCCTTTTCCCAAATACAGAAACATTCACAAGTTCCAGGGATTTGGACACAGACCTTTTTTATTTTTTTGGAAGCCAATGTTTAATCTATGACAGTGCCAAAAAGACAAAAAGATCAATTTACTTGTAAGGGTAAGAAAACTAAAGAGTCCTCAGGCTTCTTCGCATGTGTGACATACAAATAAAGTCAACAGTGGAACAGTATTCTTAAGAGACTTAAGAGCAAAGAATGTGAGCCAAGGATTTTATATCCAGTCAAGCTGTCTTTCAAGTATTGAAGCTAAAGGAAAACAGTTTCAACATGCAAGAACTCAAGAATACTGTACAAATATGTCATAAGCCTTTCCCAGAAAATGAGCTTTATCCAACCAAGAGATAAGTGGGAAAACTAAAAGGACTGATGGTAAATTTTAATATATTTAACTAGGTAGCTAAGAGTGAAAAAAGGGTAAGTGCATGGGTTGAAGAGTAATACGTATGTATTATATGTTCTGGAAAAGTAAAAAGCACACAACCAAACAGAGAGAAGGGAGAAAGAAAAGGGGAAATAGAATAGCTTAATTGACAGTTGTATAGATAATGGATAGGGGACAAGCATACATATGACACACCGAAAAGTAAAAAGTTAAAGAAGAGGAAAAGGGGATTAAGAGTACTATAAATGGAATAAATACAAAGGAACAACTGGGACAAGCATACAAACTTTCTGAAATGCCAAAAGGAATGAAAAAGTAAACAGCAAAGAAACATGCCAAATAAAGAAAGGAATTCAGTAAATATAAAGCATGCAGTGATTATAATATAAAATCATATGGCAGTCTTGAGAGTAAGCATTTGAGTCATATCATTAAATGGGATAGGTTTTACTGGTTTCTTTTTTCCCCTTGTTATATGAGAAATGTACCGTTTCTCAGCTTGGCTCATAAGGCAGAACTTGACTCCATCCTAGGTTCAATAGACACACCTCAAACACAGTGATCCAAAAAGCCAAATATAAAGAAATGGGCAAAGAAATACCAGAAAAAAGAAAAACAATCACACAGTGAGGTAGTGATTCTGATATCAGACAAAGAATTCTATATAATGCTGGAAGCCACAATTCACAATGAAAACACACCATTTATGAATAACAATGCATCATCTGACATAGCGTGTAACACAACCAATCTAATGCAGAAATTATACAAAATGAGAGTAGAAAGAGAAATACATTAATAATAGAGTTTAGCACACCATGTTTAGTACAATACAGGTCAAGTGGAAAGAAAATAAAGGTATAAGTGTTTTTTTAACAATTTAATCAATATATGCATATATATTCAACACTACAGTCTAATAAGAGAGAAGATACCTTTTTTAAGTGTACGTGGATCATTCATGAAAAGTTGATTGAATATTCTTATTTGTGGTTGCTTTAATTAAATCAGGGTGGTTTGGGTGGACCTTTGCTTTCATTCTAACTTCTGCCATGGTCTCATTTAGTAGTATGTAAGATGCATGAGCAATGAACAAAATTCTCACTTTAATGTATGATTGAATCTGAAAGTAGACCCATGACACTGTTCTTTCTTTCCTTGATGCTTTCCAGACACAGCATTAACTAATATCTCCCTTTTAAGGACAGGGTGTGGGAAGCTTACAAATAAAATGAAGTGCACCCAAACACAAGTGCCTAGGGACAGAAAACTACAAGTCTTCAGACCTGGTAGAAGAGGCATTTGCTGCTACTGCTCCTGCAGGCCACGTGTGCCAGTCAGTTGTGCTGTGTGATCTGTGCTATGGCCTGTGCAATGCACAAAGTCCTCAAATTACCATCGGCAGGGTCAGCGGCAAACATAGGTTTGTTATACATGAAATATATGCAGAAAATAAAAGCTGAGCAGTCCTTCCAGAGAGTATATATAAAATACTCTGATTGTTCTTGCTTCAGTGGTTTGGTCATTTATTCTATGGTGTAAATCCACAACTGTTTATTTTATTACTTAGCAATTCCTTTTTGATTTTATAATAAACAATTTTGGCAACAATGAGCTTTAATTAAAAAGTGCATACTTAATGAGATATTTAGTGTTGGTTTTCTGGTTCTCAAGGAAGTTGATAATGAATATGTAATTTATACAGTATATTTATAGATATTTATCCTCCTTTATGGAATTATGGGTATATCACTGACCATATGAAAATATGTAGACAAAATCTGCTTAAGAGTTATCAGCATCTATTTCAAAAGTTAGGAGTTCTTTTAAGAAGATTGCACTTGAAGATGGTTATTTAACATGAGCAGATGCAAAAGGCACATTTACATATCACTGTGATATGTGAGGCATGTCCTTTCATTTAGATCAAATGTCTCCTTCTAAATTAATTTTTCTCATTTTCAATGCCAAATTCTCTTGCCTGTGTAGGGAACATAAAACAATAGCTGTTAATATGCTAGCTCCATTAGCAGAAGAACTTTGCAAGCTGTTAATGATACCAGTTTATATCATTGCCATCAGATGCTTCATATAGAAAGTCAGTTAAATGCAAAAATGGTTCTGTTTTTTAAATCTGATCTATGGTGTCAAAGTAAAGCACTTGGAAACTCATTCTGTTGAAGGTGAAATATGTCATATAGTGCATGCTATCTCAAATGCAGTTCAATATTGAAGATAAATTATTTATTTTCTCATGGTAATATGAATATAAAGTTGGGTGGAGCACAGTATCACGGCAAAACTAATATTCCTGCTAACTGAAGAAATCAATGAAGCAGAAGTTTACTTGAAATTTGCCGTGGGGCACACATAATTCATAATGTTTAACAAGCAGTGATATTCTACCAATTGACATAAAATTATAATTGTCAAGATTTGCAAATATTTTTATACACACAGAGTAGTTGTACTACAAATTGTTGTGATGAAGTTGATGTTTAATATATATATAAAAGAAACAACTTTAGCCTAGAAGTATGTGCTTTCTTTCTTTGCATCATCAACTGGATTGTAGAAATGTTTGAGCCTTTGGAGAAATATTTTGTAAATTAAATGTCTTTAAACTTTTTTGTGAGTCCTCCAACTTCTAATAGAACTTTGTTTAAAATCAGTTGAATACTCTTTAATCAAAATATTCAATGAGTGGATTATCAAAATTTTAAATATACTTAAAATTTTTTTTGAAACATACTTAGATTACGTAAATGTTACATAAAAAATATAGGGGATTCCCATAAGCTCTGCTCCCTGCCCCTCCCACATTTTCCCACATCAACAACATCCTTCACTAGTGTGGTACATTTTGTCACAATTGATGAACACATTTTGGAGCATTGCCAGTAAGCGTGGATTATAGTTTACATTGTAGTTTACACTCTGTCCCGCAAATTTTGTAAGTTATGGCAAGATATACAATTGCCTGTATCTGTCATTGCAATGTCATTCAGGACAATTCCCAAGTCCCAAAAATGCCCTGCATATTACACCTATTTTTCCCTCTCCCTCTCCTCAGAACCTCCGGTGGCCACTGCCTCCACATCAATGATAAAATTTCTTCCATTGCTAGAATCACAAAAGTCTATAGTAGAATAACAATAAATCTACTCTAGTCCATCATTCACTTCCCAATCCTGAGGATTCTTGGGTGATATTGCCCACTCTGCCTCTAATTGAGAGGGGGCTTAGATCCCATCAGGCAGATGGATGGGACTATCCTGCTTGCAGTTGCAGACTCTCTCCTGTTCCTTGGGATGGTCGTTGTCCATCATCATCTCCTTGTTAGTTGTCCTGGGTGAGTCCAATGAACCGTAAAGTAGGTGTTGCAACTCTTGGGATTCAGGGCCCAACTGGCACATGGAATTTAAATCCCTTGGACACACACCTATGAACTCTGGTACTAACTATAGGTTCAAATAGAAGGGGCAGAAAAGCCATGTTTAGGGAAACCACAACTGAGTCCAACTCTGCCACACTGGGGAGTGTAAATTCCAAAGTAAGGTCCACCAGCAGGACACCAAACTCCTGAGCTGGCTTCCCTGCCTATAGTGTCTGGATGTCTCCAGAGCCCTCAGGAGCCCTGCTATTTGAGGCAATATTTACTTTGGCAGTCAATGAGATCCTGATGAGACGTGCATAAGCATAACCTCTGGAATGGCCTCCTAACTCACTTTGCAGTCTCTTAGCCATATAAACTCATTTGTCTTTACCCTTTCCTCCATTTGGTCAAGGTCTTTTTCCAGTTGCATCGCTACTTGGCACTTGGTAGTGATCCCTCGGTGCCAAGGAGGCTCATGCCCAGGAGTCATGTCCCATGCCCCTGTACTCGGGGGATTCTTGCTGTCCCATTAGAGAATGTGGCGGAACTCCCCAGGATGGGAATTGGATAGACTTTTGGTTTTTGTGTGAATCTCCACCCACCGTGACAATGTCCCATGAACACCTGAACACACTTATATGCCTTATAGGTATGCCCCAGGTGAACCTTCTCCCATGCATCCCCCATCACTGATTCCCTGCACCAATGATCCTCCCCTGCCACAGTTGTAACCCTTCTGTGATCCAAAACCTCTTCAAAAATGAAGTCAACAAAATAACCAACTACAATAATAAGAAAATGAAATAATAATGATAGTTTTAAAAATAAATAAAATAAAATAAATTAAAAATTGAAATTATAAAAATTATAAAAATTATGAAATAAAAAATTTTTTTGACATAGTCTTTCATCACTGAAAGATCTGTTGTCTTGTATGTACAGTGACATTTTCTTCCTTTTATTCCCCAAGTGTCTTAGGTTTTTCATTTTGTCTTCAAAGAAGATTTAGATTACAGAAAAGTCACATACAGAATATAAGGGACCCATATACCCAACATCCTCCCCCTTTCTCCCTTTTCCCTATTAATAATAACATTTTACACGTGGATCATACATTTGTTACAATTGATGTACAAATATTGAAATATTGCTACTAACCAAGGTCAGTGATTTATATTATGGTTTACATTTTGGACCATACACTTTTATAAATTTTGATGAAATTTAACATGGCCTGTACCCATCATTGCAAGATCATGTAGAACAATTCCATCGCCCCTAAAATGCCCCAGGTTCCATCTATTCTCCTCCTCCCTTCCCCTCCCCTCCCTTTGGGACCCACGGCACCCACCAAACTTCACTCATTGAATAACGAGATTCATAATTACTTGCAACAACATTGAGGGCTTGACATACTGGCTTGTCCTTCCCTATTAGGCACTGCCTATGCTCTCACGAGACTCCTGCCCCTCTATTTGAGAACATAGCAGAACTCCCCAGGATGGGAGTCCAATACATTCCCACTCATTATGTGGGTCTCCACCCACTGATACAACAGACCATCACAAAATGAACACTCACACACTCCCTAGAAGCCTGCCCCAGGTGTGCCCTGTCCTGCATTCCCCCCACATCCAACACTCTAAACCAGTAACCTTCCCCTGTCATATTTGCAAAAAGAACATTCCCGCAAATCCCCAGAGTTCACCTTCTCCTTCCCCCAACCCTCCCCTCAGTTCCATGGACAGTCCATCCTACCCTCCCTACCCTACCCTCCTCACAGATCAGCACCGCCCAACCCAATAGCATCACTGCACCACTGTCATGCCCATCTACTGTACACCTACACACTTCCACCTTATTGTATATTTTGCCCAAATGGGCATTGAACTACAGCTTTTGAAGCATTCAAAGAATTGCAATTATTGAAAACAAGGCTTGCAAAAAGAAAGATACTCAAATTTATCCTTAGAGAAGCAAGGAGGAACTGGAAGTGAACAAATTGAACAATAAGAACTCAAAGACTGTAAGATTAATTTCAAAATTTCTACAATTGCACTTTGAAATGTCTTAAATGTGGAAAACATCTTTTGATGATACTCCTGGTTTTAATTTGATGAATATATATTCTAATCAGAATGGAATGAAATTGAAAAGGAAGACCTACCATTTTGCAGCATGTAAATTTGGAGAAGCATTAAAAAGCATCATAAATAGAGAATATTTATTAGATTAATTTTGTTTTGTAAAATATTTGTCAAAAAAAGGCAGGCAAAAAGACAACCCATGAAAATAGTTTCAATAAAAGTAGAATTGAAACTATTCTCCATTTAGGAAAATTTGCTTTGAGCTTACCAAATAACTCAGCACCTGTAGCAGGATTTAGAGCATTTTCTCAATTAAAAAATAACATGGTCTACAGTAGAAAGTTAATAGAATGTGTCAAAAATTTCAAGCTTAATCATGAAATGCAACTTTGATATAGATGAAATACAATTTTAAATTAGTAAACATAATTATTAATTCGTTGATTTAATAATAAAAGTCGCTGAAATAAGGCCATATTATGCAATGTGTCCTTGGCTCTGCCCTGATTAAGATGGCAGAGTGAGACACTTCAGGGCTCTGTCCCCACCACAGAAGCTTTGAACAACCAGCAGGAACTGGCAGTCACATCTTTCTAAAAGTTCCAGGAGACACGTAAAGGACTGCAGTAACATGGTGAGTGCTGACTCAAGAGAAAGGTCTCTTGAAAGTGCTAGGAACTTGTGGCAACCTGGCTGGCCCTTCCCCCATTCCTCACCAGGTGCTGAAAGCAAAGCATTGCCAACCGAGAGTTCTATATGTGGCAAAACTGCCTTTCAAAAATGAGGGAAAGATTAAGACAGTCCCAGATAAACAAAGCTGAGGGAGTTTGTCCCCACTAGACCAGACCTACAAGAGATTCTAAAGAGAGTTCTTGAAAGGAAAGGGCAATAGATAATAGAGTGAAGCTGCATGAAGAGATAACCATCTCTGGTGAGTGTAAGGACCTGGGTCACTATCAATGCCAGTACCACTTATTTTTGGTTTGTGACTCCACTTTTTCACTTCCTACAGGATCTAAGAGGGAAATGCACAAAATGTAATGATGAATCGGCAGCTTTGGACTCATAGTGTACAAACACCAAATTTGTGAGAACTACCTAAGGTGAGGGGGACAGAGAGGGATAGGAACACAGACTGTGTATTCTGTTGAAGTTAAGTTGGTATCAAAGCAAACAAGAGTGTTATAGATTTAGGATGTTAAATTTAAGCCCCATGGTAACCATGAAGAAAATATAGGAGAATATGCAAGCTCATAGAGACAGAAATTAGAATACAGGTTGCCACAGTCATGGGCAGGGGATTTAGGGAGTTAATGCATTTTGCGTGTAGGGTTTCTGTTTGGGGAGATGGGACAGTTTTAGGAATGGAAGGCGATAAGGGTACAACACTATTGTGAATGTGAATAATTTCAGTGAATGCTATGCTTGGGAGAGGTTGAGATGGGAAAGTTTATGTTGGATATATGACCCCACAATTTAAAAAGGGAAAAGGAAGAAAATACTACTAAAGATCCAATGACAATTAAATGCAGTACATGAGCTTAGGTAGGATCTAGCAAGGGAGGAGAGAAAAAGCTCAAAGGGACATCACTGGGACATATGAAAAATTGTAATATAGAGTATAAGATTTATATCAAAGTAAAATTTCCTGAACTTCATAACTGCCTTTAAGGTCGTTACATGAGTGAATATCCTTGCTCTTAGGAAATCTGCATGACAGTATTAAGTGTTCAAGGAGCATGATGTTTATAGACTACACTCAAGTGTTCAGAAAATGGATAGACAGACAGATAGATGATAGGTAGATAGATAGAAGGCAGAATGATACAGCAAAAGTGACAAAAAGTTAAAATTGGTGGCTCTGGGTACCTGGGGGTGGGTGGGTGTTGGAGTTTTCTGCAGGGGATTTGTATTATTTTTGTAACTGTCCTGTAAGTTATGGAAGATATAGCTCAGAAACTAAAGTACGTGAATATATACCAAAGATAAATGTTCTCTTTATGTTATTTTTAAGATTAAGATAACCAAAATAAAGACATTTTAATTTTGCTTTAATGGTCACATTTACTTATTATTTTCATCGTTTTAAAAAGACTTTTTAAAAATAGCCTTTGAAATCTATACTTTTTTGCTCTGCCAATATACCAAAAACAAATTTATTTGTAAACAAATATGTGAAGAAGTTATATAATTTTAACTGATTTTGGCATTTCCTTATACTCTCAAAAGTGTCACAGTTTAGTGGGTAAATTATATGGTCATTCTAGATAAGGGCCTAGAGGAAGATAAACAGTTTGTTCATAATTTGATAAGAAATGGGGGGACACTGAGTATTTTATGATGATGAAATCGGAGCCTACTTTGGATAGATTAATTTGCAGCAAGGCATTAAATGGATTGTAGGGAAGAGAAGATTAGAGTCCCAGGATGCCATTTAGGTGGCTCTTGTAATTTTTTAGGCGAAAGGAATTGAAAACTGAAAATGAGAGAGTGGGATGATGAAAGAAAGGAGGTGAATTAGGGGGCTGTTGGTGGTGGGGAACCTACTATCTCACATCTGACTGGATGGAGGCTGAACAATTGTGTGATTGGGCATATTTCTGTTACCCTTCATAGAAATGGGGGAGTGCAGAGGAAGAGCTGGCCTTTGAGGGAGGAGACCATCTCACATGCCTGCTCTAGGGCCATGCCCAGAGATGGATTCTCATGATGCCCAGCCAAGGGGCAGCGGTTCTGGGGTAGGTCTTGAGGGGCCATGTGAGGTTCACCAGAGGGAAGGGTCAGGTTGAGGCAGAGCAGGAATTTTGTTCTTTGCCCTTGCCTTTCTTCTTCTTTCGCATCAAAGTGTGGACTACTTACGCAATGAGAAAAAAAAGATTATTTATTTATTTGTTAAATCAATTAAACATTTATCAAGTTCCTATGAGCCAGACACCCTTCTATGCCCTAGAGGTAAGCATCTATAACATAGTCCCTGCCCTCCAGAGACCTTTCAGCTTAGAGAGGAGAGACAGACACCAAACTTTGTCCACCTCTTCTTCTTGGGCACCCTGCCAGCATAATTATCTCAGCATCCCTTGTTAGTTAGGTGTGGTTGTGTGAATGGACTTCAGCCCATGGAATGGGAGTAGAAGTGATAGATGCCATTTCTGAGTCAAGGCTTTAAAGAGTGTACTCTGCCCACACTCTCTTTCCCTATTCTACCAGATGTTTATAGATTCTGAAGAGGTGATAGTGGATGGTGGAGCCAGAAGATGGAAGGGACTTCGACTCCTGAATGACTATGTGGAGGAGAGCTACCTGTAAACCAGGAAATATGCACCCTGAACTGCTACATGAGCAGACTTCAATTGTATTTGAACTATTATATAGTCTCTCCTACCATAACAGGTATAGAGATTGTTACCTCTATAACAATAATTGAATAAGGTGCTGTCAAAACCTAAAACCCAATGTTAGCGGAAAGCTCTGGGTCCTGGGCCTCTAGGTTCTTGGCTCTGTTGCATAAGGGAATTTAAGGACATGCCATAGGGTAGGCAAGGGAATAAAGAGTTTATTAAGAAACCAAGAAACGAGAAAAAAGATAAGTACCCACCCAAGGCATGGGTGCAGGCATGCTACAGAGTAAGATGCACACATGGGGCCCCGGGTTAGGCCTTTTAAGACCTTTCCTCCTCCCCTTTCTTAATGTTGGGGAGGGGCCCCAGCTGCTTGCTGTTCTGATTGATCGCCCTACAACCCCCACCTCTCAGCTCTCAGGGGACCAATAAGGAGGCCTTTTGTTTGGAGTTATCTGGGACCCATGGTGAGGCCTGTTTGGAGTTATTCAGGGCTTCCCCTTGACCTCGGATAGAGTACCAAATGGAACCTCATGGCCAGGGTCTTGGCAGGGTCTTTCCAGCTTTGTCCTTAGTAGCAGCCTTTCCTAGGGGTTTCCAGGTGGGGTCTCATGGCCATGTTCTCTGCTGGGTCCCAGCTGTCTTCCCTCTTTCCCTATACTAATCTGCCTCACCAAATATATGGTGTTTTAGTTTGCCAAAAGGGGTGCCGATGCAAAGTACCAAAAATGTGTTGGCTTTTTATTAAGGGTATTTATTTGGGATAAAAGCTGATTGTTCCAAGATATATGATTATTCCCATGAGAAATGTTGAATTTATGAAGAATGGATTTTGAGGTTTTGGAGATGGCTAATTTCTCAAATAGAAACACCAATGTCCAAACATCTACCTTTTCCCATAGGAGTAGACACTAGCAGGCTGAACAAAATGATCATAAAAGTATTTGTTATATATGACCTGTGGTCTGTTACAGATTAATACAGTACTTTTCTTGTGTGATTCTTAACACTATAGCATGAGTATTATCAGTGGATTATCTGAAAAATAGGTTCATTTATGTTTGTGTTTGCTCTTTAAAGCTATTTTTTTCTCCTATCCCAAGTTGGCTTTGCATCTATTAGAGTAAATTCTTCAGCTGCCTTATTTAGGAGTACTATGAGGGTAACACCTTTTCTGTCTTTTATCTTATATTTAGTTTACTGTATTAACATATTTAATTTCAGATTGAATGAATATAAATAGAAATTAGGTGCAAATTTGAATGAAAAAAAAAAAAAAAAAAAAAAGCTTACAGTTCCAAGGCTGTGAAAAGTCCAACTTAAGGTACCATAAGAGGCACTTTCTCACCAAAGTCAGCTTCCACGTCTTGAAGCAAGATGGCGGGCGATCTCTGCCTGGTCTCTCTGCCTTCCTCTCCAGGCTTCTCTCAGGCTCAGCTGCTCTGCTTTTTTCCTGATTTCAGCTGCAAGCTATCAGGCATAAGGTTCATCTTTCCCCGGGGCCTCAGCTCCTAAGCCTCTCCTTTCTGTCTCATGGCAGGGTCAAAATTGTCAGAGCTCTCTTTTCTGGTGTGTCTCCATTTTTTATTGGATGCAGCAAGAGGGTGGATACTCGTCCCGAGGCACACCTCACTAGTGTAGTCCAATTGAAAAGGACTACAGGAGTGGGCCAGCCCACAGACATAATCTTTCTCTTTTGGGGATTCATAACATAATCTCAAATTGCCACGTATGGCATTGGCTTAGTGCTGGGAGGTGGATGACAAAGAGAGAAATATCTCAGGCTGGAAAAAGAAAATGGAGATCCATGCTTTGCAGTGGTCCAATATTTGGTGATAACATGAAATAACTTGGAAGACAGAGCAAGTGCCTACTAAGTCTAAAGCTCTAGAGAAAATAATTGGGAGGAGCCCAAGTATAGTGTTTCTTGGTTGCTTCTCATTGCTGCATGATAAGAAAACTATCTAAACTTGGAAATAAGGCAAAAACATTTCTGCGTGTCCTTTCGAAGTCACAGTAGAGCATTGTCTAACAAACCCCCTAAGGATTATTTGATGTCTAAGGGACAGTTACCGGTTACTGTTGACTATGGCCCAGACTCTAACTACAAATTCGATACTAACTTGTTAGAAGATTGACAAGTTGCAAATAAACTTTGTCTGATAGAGAAACAAATGATTTCTGTTTGATAGACACCTCCCCACCATTATTTTATCACCTCGTAGGACATTACCCAGTTTTGTATCTTGCTTTGCAGTCTCATTCTGAAGTTGTGGGGTGCTGGATTCCTCTAAGTTCTTGGCCGTGTTACCTAAAAGAATTTAAGAACATGCAGATTTAGTTAGGCCAGTAAAAAGGGTTTACTGAGAAATGGGAGAAAAGAACAGAATTTCCCACCCGTGCTGTAGATATGGGCCCCTCCAGGCAAGAGAGAGCTTTGGGGTCAGGGGCTACCTTTATGAAGCTATTATTCCCTCCTGCCTTTTCCTGATATTGGGGGAGGAGTCCCAATTGTTTGCTATTCTGATTGGTGACCCCATCTGTCAGTTCTCGGGGGGCCAATGATGAGGCCTTCTGTTTGGGGATATGTGGAACCAATAGGGAGGCCTGTTTGGTATTATCAGGGCCTCCTCTTGACTCTGGAAAGAGTTCCAGGTGGGACCTCGTGGCTGGGGTCTCGTGGGTCTTTCCGGCTTTCTTCTTGGCACAGCCTTTCCCTCAGAGTGTTTCTGGGTGGGGTTTCATGGCTGTGTTTTCTGCTGAGTCTTCAGCCATGACTCAAGTCTTCCCATTCCCTAAGCTAACCTGCCTCAATTCCAGGTCTTTCTTTCACTGACTATATACTTCAAGTTCTCATATACTCATTTGAACCAGCTTTACCACCCCGCTGGTTTCCCTCATTCATGAGTTAAGTATTTGATATTTACTCACTCGCTATTTAGATGAGAAATATGTTTTTAACTTTTTGAATTATATTTTTATATAGGGCAGGGAGCTCTCACATTTCTCGCTCAGGAAGATCCCATGACTATTTTGGACTAGTGGCTGCTGAGTGTTTCCTCTTATTCTGAATGGGAACATTTCTACTGTGGTTGTCCTGATGCCTGGTCCACCATTGTCTATTAGTTATGAAGCGAGGGACAGACCGTTGTTTATATATCTCTGGTCCATATGGATCTACATCTGAGTCTAATGGTGAAAAGCGTGCATCACTAAGAAGTCCTAGATGTTGAACTGAATGGGGCTGGGGTTATCTCCTCAGGAAGCAGAGACTGCTTGCGCTCTTAAAAAAAAAATGCCTTTCCCACTCCTCCCTGAGCACACAGGGGATTTCTTTGGCACTTGATAAGATTATATGACTAAATTATAGCCAGACACTTTTATGGTTGCAACATTACAGGGGTTTATATGTTACTCCAGACCAGTCTGCCCTAACTAATAGAGAAATACGTCAAGAAATGTTTGGAATCTAGAATGGGCAGGGCTTGATAATTGAATGGATATAGTAGTTATGTTACCAGATTTTGTCCAGGTTCTTGACTATGCTGCACAAATGAATTTCAAGAGCATGTCACGTTGATTAGGCCAGTAATTTATTAAGGTAGGGAGGGAAGAGAAATGAGAGGAAATAACAGATCATGGGCCCCAAATAGAGAGGAAAGAGCGAAAGAGTGATAAAGACTACCAATTTATAGACTACAACTTCCCATTATAGATTATAAATGCCCAGGTTTTACTTGCATGTTGATCCATATGGGGGTGAAGAAGGCCAGAATAGGTGTCCAAAGGCAAGAGCAATTTGGCCTTTGCACCTGCTTTTTGAACCATTCATTATTTCACCACTTTGCTAATGGCATTTGCTATTTTGATTGCTTACCCCACCCATCAATCCCCCAGAAAGGCCCAATTATAAGGTCCCTGGAGAATATCCAGGGTTTCTCCTCCTTCCAGAGGAAATCTCACTCTAGATGGCAGAATCTTGTGAAGGTCTTCCAGCAGCCATTTTGGGATATTGATATCCACGTGGATTTCTTGCCAGGTTCCACACCCATCTATTGATTCCCTATTTTACTAGCCTACTTCATTTAAAAGGAGAGAGAGAGAGGAGTTTAGGATGACTCCTGGGTTGTTGTCTTGGGTGACTGACTGAATGATCAGAAATTGTAGTGAATAGGAGGAAGAGATTCATGCCAATGTTCTTTTCATACTGGGAAGAGAAACCAATGAGGCTAACTGGAGATCTTTGCATATAGACAATTCCAAGGAATAATTGCTGACTCATCTCATGACTGTCTCATAGTTCAAAGGATCATGTCCTGCTCTTTCTCACTCTAAGTTTCCATAATCTTGTTTTGCTCCTCTATCCCCAACTATTCTACCAAAAAAGTGTAGTTTTTTTCAACTGAAATTTTGATTTGACCAAAATCTTACCACAGCCATGAAAACAAAGATTGGTCTTTAGAAATTTAACTGTCATGAGAATTTTCCCCATCCTTTAGCTGTCATTAAGATGGGGCAGGATCCTAAGTAGTCAACATATCTATTGCATTTTATTGTTTCCAAAGTGCTTTCACATATATCCCTTTTTTTTTTTTTTAAGATTTATTTATTTATTTATCTCCCACCTTCCACCACTACCCCACCCCCTGTTGTTTTTGTGCTCGCTGTCTGCTCTGTGTGTTCTTCTGTATCTGCTTGTCTTCTCTTTAGGCAGTACTGGGGACCGATCCTGGGACCTTCCGGAGTCAGAGAGAGGTATTCAATCTCTTGCGCCACCCCGGCTCCCTGGTGTACTGTGTCTCTTATTGTCTCTCCCCTGTGTCTCTTTTTGTTGAATCATCTTGCTGCACCAGCTCTCTGCTCTGGCCAGTTCTCCTGTGTGGGCCAGCACTCCAGGTGGGCCAGCTCTCTGCATGGGCCAGCTCTCCGCGTGGGCCAGCTTGCCTTCACTAGGAGGCCCCAGGAATTGAACCCTGGACCTCCTGTATGGCAGATGGGAGCCCAATTGCTTGAGCCACATCTGCCTCCTATATCCTTTAATTTAATTTTCACATGACTCCCATGAAGCATGCTGGGCAGATGTTATTCTCATTTTACTGGAGCACAAACATTAGATGAGTTTCCCAAGGTCTCTTGTAGCTGAGATGCAAACAGAAATCTTCCGTTTAGGGCTTTTTCTAAGAAAAATTGCTGTTCCTGTACTCAGAACTTAGGAAAGAGGGTAAGTTGTTCCTTATCACTTGAAGGTATCAGGGGTTTTAGTTGTAAAAGATTGAAGGTGATATTTATTTAAATTTTGTAGGCTTCTTTAAAAAAATACCAAGGGATTTTTCTCCAAGAATAGTCAAGATGTCAGAATGTGAGTGATTGTGTTCTAGGATTTTTGGCAGCCCTGGGGGCTTGAGGCACACAGGCCTGTAGCTCAGCCTAATGCCTTGTCAATGGATGGAAAAGACCAGATACCACACAGAGACATTTAGTAATGGAAAATGAGGCCTTTTTTCCTTCAAATATAAATCAGCATGAATCAGTAAGATCAGATTTGTCTGAAAATCTGCGTGATGAGTGAGAGAGACAAATGTGGTGGGGTCCATGGCCACAAGTGAGAAGAACGGGTTTCTAGCTGCCCTGATAGAGATGCAGCACTTTCCTGGTCAACGAGGGAGTGCTGCTGAGGCTGGAGGGGGGAGGAGGAGGAGCAGAGGCCCGTGGTCCTGTGGACTCTGTGGCAGGCTCCAGCGGGTCTGCAGGGCTGCATGCATGAGCAGGGCACCCAGGTACGTTCGTCCTCACCCTGAGACTGGCTGTGTGTAAGAGGGAGAACTGAATCCCCAAAAAGGTGACTCTTCCTTCCAGAACTGTGTGTGTAAATTCCCTCCAGAGCCACCTACATCTTGGCCTGCTTTGGCTTGGCCCTCCTCTCTAGGTTCCTGTACAGGCTGGGGAGTTTGCTTCTAAAAGGGGCAGCCAGGATTTTTTTTTTCAGAGGCAGCAATGCAAAGCTCTTCGTGATAAAACAGGAAGAGAGGGGGGTTGCTGTGTGAGAGCTTTTAGCCACTATTAAAAGGTTGTTTGCTTTATAGCTTTATTAAAAAGAGGGATAAAAATCCACCAAAAGCAAAAAGAACCACAGATGTGCAGACACAAAACTGCAGAATACTTTCATAGGGTTCCTTCCAGCCCTTTATCAGACAGAGTTGGTGTTTTGCAATTGCCAGCATGTTATTACTAATTCAAATGTGGGTCAAGGCCCTATAAGAGAGCCTTCTTCTCTTAGCCCAGCCACGAAAAGAAGGGCTTGTCCATGAGCCTGCAGGAAACCAAGTCTGATCTAGAAGAAATTAACGTAATGGAAGATCAGGCAGGAAGCTTAAAATCAATTAGCTATTGTCTTCTTCTTCCTTTTTAGCTTGGTTTTCCCTCCAGGCAGTGATTTGGACTTTCTTATCTCCAGGGTCAGAGCTACAGGGGGATATGGGATAACTGGAAGTAGAGAGAGGGAGACAACTTTTTAGCTGCTGGGTACCAGCTCCAGCTATGCAGGCTGAATGGAACTCTCAAGGCCCTTATGATTTTTGAAAATTACCATATTTCCGCTATTTTAAGACTCATTTTATTTATGTATTTTTCACATGTTGACATTTATGAAATTGGGATGTGTGATGCACTCCATGTCAAATAATTTTGCCTGGCAGAGGAGCAAGGGGTCATGATGGTTGACATTACTTGTGCTCACCCAGACTTGACCATGCCAGCCCAGAAGTGTCTCTTCATCCTCTTTGCCACTTCTGTTTCATTATTGTGTCTCCAGTCGTCACTGAAGATATCTTTACAAAGATTACACTGCTTTACTGTATGGAAACAAAAGTTATCATGTTTGCATAAGACCTCCTGGCTCACGCTAGACATTAGAAATTGTTTCATCTCACAGGGTAAATCATAAAATATTTAAGCCTAGGAGATATCCGTGTGATTATTTCATGCGTAACGAAAGCCTGTTATTCAGCCTTTAAAATCTTTTAAAAGCTTCTAGTGATTTTCCAAAGAAGTTGCCCAATGTTCATCTTCCAAAAAGGAAAAACAAAATTTTGAGTTTCACCAAATAGAAATGGAAAAAAAAAAAAAGCCTCTAGCATTCTCTGCCTACTTATTACATTGTCATTCTTAAGTTTGCTGAAGAAATTGAGCTCACAGGTTGGCTGAAGAGCAGCATTACCCCATAAGGCTGTGAATAAATATGTGTCCAGAATGATTTGGAGTCTCTGATAATGAAATAGGCTAGAGTCAGACTTTGGCAATGACACTGAAAATGAAAGCAGCACATAATTCATGGATAAATTAATACAAATCAGTAAATTTAGTCTCTTTCTCTCTCCTTCTAGCTCTCCTCATCCTACCTTTTTCCTGTCTTCCTTCCTTCCTTTCATTCTTCTTTCCTTCCTCTCTCCTTCTGAAAAGCTCCTATTAAATTGACAGAACATCTTATAATTGGTGGCATCTTAGAATTGAGGAAATGGGATGCTGGCCAGGTTTGAGTGGGCCACTGTGGGACAAAGGGATGGGATAATTTCAAACAAGCAAGATTACTGGCTGTCCTTAGAGAAGATGCTGAAGAAATGGAATCACCATAGCAGATAGAATGTTAGCTCCGGAGGGCAGATGAAAACATAGGCAAAGGCCAGGGTTCCTCCAACCCATTTGGGTCGGATGGAGAAAGGGTGACTCCTGGGCTTGAGAACCTGGCGAATGGGTCAGACGGGCAGAGAAGCAAACGGCGAGGAGGCAGTGAAGTGTGAGCATTTAGAATCCAAGGTTAGAGCTCGAAGAGATCTTGGTCAGCTCCTGGCTGAATGCCTACATTTCATGAGGAAAACGGGCTCGAGCGGCAGAAATGATCTACCGACCTGAGACCAGATCTCAGGGGTCTGGCGCCCTGCTCGAGCATTTTCGTGTGGAGAAGCCGGGCATGCACCTCTCTCCGAACCTTGCTCAGGGCCTTTGTTCTCTCTGCCCAGACCATTCTTTCCATAGATAGCAACACGGCTGTCTTCCTCATTTCCTTCAGGCTTTTGCTTAAATTTAAATTTCTTGGTAAGGTCTCTGACCACCATATTAAAAATTACAAATATCTACTTCCCACATTCCCTGATTCTTTTCCCTGCTTTCCCCCCTGCATAGCAATTATTACCTTCTAGGATACTATATAAATTTACAGTCATACCTTGGTACTTGACTGCTTTGAAACTCGTCGAATTTGGTACTCAATGCATTAAAATAAAATAAAAAAAACACATTTATTTATTTATTTATTTTATATTATAAAAGATGCTTAGATTACATAAATGTTACACAAAAATTACAGGGATTCCCATGTTGCCCACCTCCCACACCTCCCATAACCTCCCACATAAACATCTTTCATTAGTGTGGCACATCACCTGCAATTGATAAACACATCCTGGGGCTTTGCCATTAAGCATGGACCATAGTTCACATTGTAGACCACACTCTCTCCCACACAGTTCTGCATGGTATATCTTGGTGTAAAATGGCCTATATCTGTCACCACAACGTCACTCAGGATAATTCCCAAGTCCTGAAAAAGCCCCTGTATTACAACTGCTTTTCCCTTCCCTGCCCCAAAAGCGTCCAGTGGCCACTGGCTCCACCTCACTGTTGTAATTTCTTCCATTGCTTGAATCCCAATATGTCTACAACAGAACACCATTAAGTCCACTCTAGTCCATAGCTTTTCCCCCAATCCTGAGGAGTCTGGGATGTGATGTCCACTCCACCTCCAAGTGAGAGTGGGCATATATCCCATGGATACGGTGGATGGGATTATCCTGCCTGCAGCTGCAGGCTCTATCCAGTCCCTGGGATGGCAACTCCATGCATTTTGACCCGAAAATTTTGTCCCAGGACTCATCCTTTGTTTGGTACTCGATGCGCAAGCTGGAACTGGTGGGTGTCCATTGCCTCGTGACTCATTAACTTTTCCAGCTGAAACAAAGGGTCACACATCAGTCACGCGGTAAGCTCTTGCCCTGTGCCCATCCCATTGTGGTCTTAGCTTAGTTTCTGTGGTCATTTTGTGTATTTTTGCCGTGTTGTTTTTTTTTTTCCTCATTATGGGTTCTAAGAAAATGAGCAGTGACAGCACTGAGAAGAAAAGAAAATTACTTCACACCACAATTGACCAAAAAAAAAAAAAAAGAGAAAGAAATAACAGGTAAATGTGAGAGCAGTATTCGCATTACTGACTATGCTAAGGAATACATATGCCTAGAACAATGGTCTCCACCATCAGTAAGAATAAAAAGCGATAACAAAGGCTGATGTTGCAAAAGGAGTTAAAGCAGTAAGAAAGCAGCGTTCCCAAACACTGGAGGAAGTTGAAAAGCTGTTATTAATGTGGGTAAATGAGAAGCAGTGAGCGGGCAACAGTGTATCTGAAGCCATGATATGTGAAAAAGCAAAAGTGTTGCATGCCGATCTTTTGAAAAACAAACCGGAATGTTGAAGTTTTTAAGGCCAGCCATGGCTAGTTGGATAATTTTAAAAAGAGGACCAGCTTCTATATTGCTGTGAGGCATGGCAAGGCAGTGAGTGCTAATAAAGAGGCTGCTGATGAATTTGTCAGTGAATTTCAAGACTATGTAGAGGCTGAGGGTTTTATTCCCCACCAAGTTTTTAACTGTGATGAGACCGGAGTTTTTTTGGGGAAAAAAATGCCGAGTAGAACCTATATCACCAAAGAGGAGAAGGCATTACCGGGCCACAAACCAGTGAAGGACAGGCTCACTCTAGTGTTGTGTGGGAATGCTAGTGGGGACTTAAAACTCAAGCCTCTACTAGTCTATCATAGTGAAAACCCACGAGTTTTCAAGAAGCATAATGTCATAAAAAGCAAACTCCATGGGACATGGAGGGCAAACAGCAAAGCTTGGGTCATGAGGCAATTTTTCACTGAGTGGATAAATGAAGTATTAGTTCCCTCAGTGAAAAAATATTTGCTGGAGAAAGATTTGCCTCTGAAGGCTCCCCTGCTGTTAGGCAGTGCGCCTGCCGACCCTCCAGACTTGGAGGATGACTTACTGGAGGAGCTCAGCTTCATCACTGTGAGGTTCCTGCCCCCCCCCCCCCCCCCACATCACTCCTCTCATCCAGCCCATGGACCAGCAGGTCATTTCAAACTTCAAAAACTTGTACACCAAGTTGCTTTTCTGAGGTGCTTTGAGATCACCTCTGACACCCAAATGACCCTCACAGAACTCTGGAAGGAGCATTTCAATATCCTGCACCACCTTAGCCTTATTGATAAGGCCTGGAACAAAGTCTCTTATAGGACAAAGAATTTGGCACAGAAGAATTTGTGGCCAGAAGCTTTGACTCAGAGAGACTTTGAAGGGTTTGAGGCTGACCCCAGGCTGTAGGTGTGGAGGGTACAGTTGTGCAGGATGTCCTATCTTTGGGCCAATCCATGGGCCTGGAGGTCGATGCTACTGACGCTGAGGAGTTAGTGGAGGAACATCCTGAAGAGCTCAGCACTGAGGAGCTGCAGGATCTACAGAAGGAGCAGCAACAAGAGGTGGCTGAAGAGATTTCTCCAGGTGAGGAGGAGATAAGGGAGGATGTCCCCAGTTCCTTGATAAAAGAAATGTGTGCACAATGGGCAGATGTTCAAAGCTTTGTGGAGAAGTACCATCCGGACAAAGCTTTGACAAGCAGACATGTGAAGTTATTGAATGACCAAACAATTTCACACTTTCGAGGAATTCTGAAAAGAAGACAGAAGCAGTCCTCACTGGGTTAGTTTTTAGTAAAGGTGACAAAGAGTGTGCCAGAGCCTGTGGTGCAAGTTGAAAAAAGGCAGAAAAGAGAAAGAACACCTGAAGTGCGAGTGCCCGATGTCCTATTGAAGGGGGACTCTCCTTCCAAGCAGCACTCCACGTAGCCTCTCCTCCTCACCACTCTCCTCCCACCATCCCATTAGGCCATGGGCTCTTCTCAGTACAGGTAAAGTGAAGTTTTTATTTTATTTAATCTAAGTATTTATTAATTTTTAGCTTTATTTCTCATATAAAGTAATAATACACAACCCTATCTTTTTACATATTGCCTTCAAAATGTGCTTTGTCTTTGGTTTGGGAACACATTAAGTTTATTTACATTATTCCTTATGGGAAAAATTTGTTTGGTACTTGTCGTTTTTGGTACTTGTCATGCCTCCTGGAACCAATTAACGATGAGTACCAAGATACCAATGTACTTAATTTTGTACTGCCTTTCTCTACCCACCGTCATCTAATCCCAGCAACGTGCACCCCATTAAGGGAGCTCTTACTTCTTTTTTTTACTGCTCTTGCCCATTGTCTAAACCAATGCAGATGCTGGTACTCCCTAAGTATTTAAGGAATGAATGAAAAAATGAATGGATCCTAGTGTGAGTGCTTAATCTATGATTTCAAGCCCTCCCTCTACAAACTATGTTCCATGCAAAAATAGTTCCACAGAATGCGGATAGAGCTTTTAATTTAATTTAATTTTTTCACTTGGACTAAATGGCGACTTCCTGAAAGATATGTCCATGTCCTAATCGCTGGAACCTGTGGATGTGACCTTATTGGGAAAAAGTGTCTTTGCAGATGTAATTCAGTTAAGGGTCTTGAAGTGGGATCATCCTGGGTTATCCAGGTGAGCCCTAAATCCAATGACAAGGGTCCTGTCATAAGAAACATAAATAGAAGACACAAGGAGGATGTGTAGACAAAGGCAGAGATTGAAGTGATGTGGCTGCAAACCAAGGAACGTCAGGGAATGCCACCGGCCACCAGAAGCTGGAAGAGGCAAAGAGTGGGTTCTCCCCTAGAGCCTCCAGAGGGAGCAGGACCCTGTCCACATCTCATCATGGATTTTTGGCCTCCTGAACTGTGAGAGAACAAATTCCTGTTGTTTTAAGCCCCTCCATTTGTGGTAATTTGTTACAGCAGTCACAGGAAACTAACCCAGCGTCCCTTCTCTGCCTTTTAAAAAATCCTCATTATTATCATTATTAAAAATTGATGTCTAATATACATGCAGCAAAATTAACGTTTTAAGGGTACTCAATTCTATGAGTTTTGGCAAGTGCAGAGCTGTGTAATTATGACCACAGTCATGATACAGAGTAGTTCCTTCCCTCCAAAAACTTCCCTTTTGCCCCTTTGTAGTCATTCTCTCTCATCCCCAGACCCTGGAAACCTCTTATCAACTTTCTGTCCCTGTATTTCATCTTTTCTGGAATTTCATATAACTGGAATTATACAATACATAGCCTTTATTTATTTTTACGGTATCGGGAGCTGGGGATTGAACCTGGGACCTTGTATGTGGGAAGATGCAGATATGAATATAAAGGACTTATAGCCTTGATGGAATACAGGCATGTGAGTAAAATCTTTCAACAGACTTCTTGACGTAAGCCATGCTTCCTAGGTTATGCCATGGGTGGTGGTGGTGATGGTGGTTGGGTTGGAAATAAAATCCTAATAGAAGTCACAGGTTTGTATTGTTCTGACTCTTAAAAGTCTAGGAGTGTCTAGGGGATCTTCCATGAGTTTATGAAGGCCTCTGGTCTGCTGAGCTGCCACAAGGCAGCACTTACCTTCCTCCTTTGTCTGTCCATGCTTACTTTGCCACCTTTCCTGTAACATGTGGAATGCAGATATGAATATCCACCTCAGGCGCCCTGCATCACTGGTGCTGGCCAAAGGCATCATGTGTGTCCCCTCCCCTCTGTCACAGGAGAGATGGAGAGATGTTTCCCTTGCCTGATCCCCTGTGATCATTCTCCACTCTAAACATGCTCCAACATGAGTAACCGCAAGTGGATTTGAGTCTTCTTCAACCCCACTTGTACTCTGTTTTGTTAACTATGCTTCAGAGTTGTACCTCTTAATATATCATTCCAATTACAATGACATTTGGACTACCCTAATCCACACAACACCTTTTTGATAATTGGAACAAAGCGCCTGCTTCCTCAGTCCCATGCTAGTGGGTGTGGCTTGGTGAATGGAGTACAGGCTGGATTTCAGCCCCATCTCATCCCCTTGCCTGGTTGCCCTTTAAAGGGCACAATGAAACCAAGTGATGGCCTGGATGGCAGGGTCCCTCATTGGATTGCGTGAGGCATTAGCTGCCTTCACAATTGTTTGCTGACTCTTTCTGACTTTCTCAAGGTTTTGTCTGGCTTGGGCTCAAGGGTAGGCCTCCTAGGGCCTTCCATTTTGACCATCTGATCACACTGGGATTGACCTTCCCAGGGAAGGTCTACAAGGCACAGGTCCTCTCAGCCTCCTCCAGAGGCCAGCACTGCTACCAGCCTGAGGCAAATGGATACCACCACTCTCCTCTGCATGCTTCGCCCCATCTCACCGCATGGGTCTGGCTTTTCATTAATTCCTCAAAGCATGGCTGAGATCACACTATAACATTTAACAAGGTTTTCACTGGAGCTTCAAGGACAAATGAAGGGCCATAAAACCAGGAAATAATTTATAAATGTTGCATAGATTAAGATCTGCACCAGGTTCTTATCAGCCTTCTTATCAGTGATCTTCATGGCCTGCTTGCTTGCGGAAAGGGGCAGCTTATACCCATGGCCAAAAACACTTTAGGCTCTTCCTGCCTCAGACCCAAGGCCAAACTGAGCTCTGACCTCAGAGAGAGTAGGAAACTGCATCCCTTCATCTCCATCCAGTGCCAGCCTCCCTGCCTCCTCATTTCCAGCCTCAGAAACGATTTCTTTCTAGGAAGATTGGCAATTGGAATGTTATAAGCATCAGAACTCCAGCCCAACTGCAGGGGAGTGATCTGGCTACAGCAAGACAATCACAAAAAAGTGGTTGCACTATATGCTCCAAAGTCTGGTTCCAAAAAGACTAGGGATGCAGTTTCACCCGTGGACATTTTGTGACAGATACATTTCAGTGAAACTGCCCTTTAAATTATTAATGTGCTATCAGTCTTGATAGAATCATTGGATGGGGCTGAGGAGAGCCAGACAGAATGAGTGTTGGTTTTGTAACTTCAGAGCAGTTTGCAGGAAAAGGCAAAGAAACAACATGCAATAGGGAAGGTTTAAAACATGACCACAAGTTCTTTGACACTTCCTACCAAGAGGTAGGGTGTATCCCCTGGAATCTGGGTGGGCCTGTGACTGCATTAACCAGTACAGATTGGCAGGAGTGATGCCATGTGACTTCCAAGGCTGGGACATAAAAGGCTGGCAGCCTCACCTTGTTCCTTGGGAACATTTGCTCTTGGACCCCTGAGCTTCCACGTAGGTTGGACAACTTCCCTGAGAATGCTATGCTGGAAAGGCTACATGCAGGTCCTCTGGCTGACAATATTAAATAAACCTATTCTTTTTTTTTTTTTTTTTTTAAGATTTATTTATTTATTTCCCTCCCCCTCGTTGTTTGTGCTCACCATCTGCTCTCTGTGTCTGTTCATTGTGTGCTCATCTTCTTTTTAGGAGACACGAGGAACTGAACCTGGGACCTCCCATGTGGGAGGGAGGTGCCTAATTGCTTGCGCCACCTCCGCTCCCTGCTTCTTGTGTCTCTTATTGTATTTCATCATTGTGTCTCCTTGTTGCATCTCCTTGTTGATCTCCTTGTTGTGTCAGCTCATTGTCTTGCTTGTCTTCTTTAAGAGGCACCAGGAACTGAACTCAGGACCTCCCATGTGGTAGGTGGGCAACCAACTGCTTGAACCACATCCACTTCCTTAAATAAGCCCATTTTTAAACCATCCTAATTCAAGCACCAGATGAGTGAGTCAAGAAGCCATCTTGGAGGGGGCAATGGAAGTGTTCTGCATGATCTTGCAATGATGGATACAGGCCCTGTTAAATTTCATCAAAAATTTATGAAAGTGTGTGGTCTAAAATGTAAACCATAATATAAACCATTGACCTTGGTTAGTAGCTATGTTTCAGTATTTGCACATCAGTTGTAACAAATGTACTGTTCACATGTAAAAAGGTTATTGAAAGGGAAGGGGGAAAAGAGGGAAGATGTTGGGTATTTGGGAGTCACCTATATTCTCTATGTAACTTTATTGTGACCTAAAACTTCTTTGAAGACAAAATTTTAAAAAAGTACAACACTGGGGAAGAAATGGAAGAAAATGCCACTGTATATACAGGACAACAGATAGTACAGTGATGAAAGGCAAAATGTCAAAAAATTAAAAAATATATATTTTTCATTTTTTTAATACCCCAATTTTTTTAAACTTTATTTTAGTCTTAGTTTTTCTAAATTATTAAGTATTTTATTTCTTATGTTTAAACTTATCATTATAATTTCATTTTCCTATTAATCAAATTTGGCAATATTCTTGGCTGCATTTTTGAAGAAGTTTTGGATCACAGAAGGGTTACAACTATGGCAAGGGAGGATCAATGGTGTGGGGTGTGAGTGATTGGGTATTCATGGGAGGAAGTTCACTTAGGGATACATGTAAGGTATATAAATATGTTCAAATGTTCATGGGACATTCCCACAGTGGGTGGAAATTCACACAACAACCGAAACATTATTGAATTCCCATCCTGGGGAGCTCTGCCACATTCTCTAATGGAACAGCAACAATCCCCCAAGTACAGAGGCAATGACTAGGGAAGAAGGATGGTCTGTTGATGGGCCCTTGATATTTATGACTATGCTTATGAGCCTTTGCTCTTGAATTTGCAACTTAGCCTGGTGTTGTAGGGTACCTAAGAGTTACCTCCTGAGAACCTCCTTGTTGCTCAAATATGACCTCTCACTAAGCCAAACTCAGCACATAAATGCATTACCTTCCCCCCAGCAAGGGACATGACTCCTGGGGATGACCTTCCCTGGCACTGAGGGATTAGTATCAAGTACCAACTGGTGATACAACTGGAAAAAGATCTTCAATAAAAGGGGGGAAAGGTAAAGACAAATGAGTTTATATGGCTATGAGACTTCAAAGTGAGTCAGGAGGTCATCAGAGAGGTAACGCTTATGCACATTTCAGTAGGATCTCATAGATGGCCAAAGTAGATACTACACCAAACAGGGGGGCTCCTGAGGGCTCCAGAGACACCCAGGTCCTATGGTCATGGAAGATAGCTCCAGAGTTTGGTGCTTGCCAGTGGGCCCTACTTTGGAGTTTGTGTTCCTGAGTGTGACAGAGTTGGACTCAGATGTGACTTCTCTACACATGCCTCTTCTGTCCCTTTTATTTGAACCTATGGTTGGTGTTGGAGTTGGTAGGTGTATGTCCAAGAGACTTGAATCTCTGGGCTGTCCATGTGCCAGCTGGGTCCTGAACCTCAGTGGAGCTGAAACACCTACTCTCCAGTTCATTGGACTCACCCAGGACAACTAACAAGGAGGTGAGGATGGGACTCACCCAGAACAACTAACAAGGAGGTGAGGATGGACAACCACCACACCAAGGAACTGAGAGAGTCTACAACTGCAAGCAAGAGAGTCCCATCCATCAGCCATATGGGATTGAAGCCCCTTCTCAATTAGAGGTGAAGTGGGCATCAGTAGCCCAGAATCCTCAGGATTGGGGAATAAAATATGGGCTAGAGTGGACTAACTGGTATTCTACTATAGACTTATTGTGATTCTAGCAATGGAAGAAATTGCATCATTGATGTGGAAACAGGTGCTGAAGTCCGGGAGAAGGAAAACGAGGTGTAATATAGGGGCATTTTCAGGACTTGGAACTGACCTGAATCACATTGCAATGACAGATACAGGCCGTTGTGTATCCTGCCATAACCTACAGAATTGAGGGGGAGAGAGTGTAAACTACAACGTGGACTATAATCCATGCTTAGAGGCAATGCTCCAAAATGTGTTCATCAATTGCAATGAATGTACCATACTAATGAAAGAAGTTGTTAATGTGGGGAAAAGTGGGAGGTGTGGGGAGTGGGGCATATGGGAATCCCTTACACTTTTTTATGTAACATTTTATGTAATCTAAGTATCTTTAAAAAAACAACAAAAAGTGCAAGAAGAAGCCATCAAAGGGCTTTAAATTGGGTGGCAACTTGGTTACCATTTATGGTGGCAGATATCTCTACAGCAATAGTCTGGAAATGTGCAAGTGAGAATACTTTTAGGGTGAAGGTTCCAGAGCTAGAACTCAAAGCCTTCTGGAATTTGTATAGGCATTGCATTAATCTACAGATCAATTGGGGAGAATTGCCATCTTAACAATATGGAGGCTTTAATCTGTGATCATTAAATGCCTTCATTTATTTAGGTCTTTAATTTAGCAAAGTTTTGTAATATTCAGTGTAGAAGTTGTGCACTTGTTTTGTTAAAGTCATGCCTAAGAATTTTAGATGCAATTGTGGGTGGAATTGTATTCTTAATTTCATTTTGGATTGTTTATTTTTGTATATAGAAAACAATTGATTTTCATATACTAGAATCGTATGCTGTTACTTTGCTTGTTTATTCATTGTAATAATTTTTTTGTGGATTCCTTAGGCTTTTCTATATATAAGATCATTTGGCTGCAAATAAACACAGTTTGACTTAGAAGCCATCTTGGAAGCCATCTTGGAAATGTATCCTTTAGCCCCATCAGTTCCTGCCCTACCTGTGTGTCATCCTTGCCGAGGGCCCAAACATTGTAGAGCAGAGAAGAGCTGTCCCTTCTGTGCCTTTTCCAAATTCCTGACCACCTGTGAGCATAATGATAAAACAGTTGTTTTATACCAGAAGGTATTGGGGTAGTTTACTGTGCAGCAACAGATAACCAAAATATGCAACCTCTTTTCAATTACCTCCCTTGCTTTTGTGTTGAATCTCACATTTTTATTTTGCCAAGTATAAGAATAGACAAGTCACGCCGCTTCTGTTTTCTACTTTCATTTTAGCTGTGGTGGGAACAAATTTCACAGGTTCCAAATCGCAGGGCAAAAAGTATCTTTATTTTTCTGCAATTCAATTTGATCAGTATTTCAAGCCCTCCATTCACTTGATGGCAGAAAACTTAATTTACTTACAGGTAGATGCAGTCATTTGAGGTTTACAGTCTCCTTTGGATAAACACAGGTTTAGGATTCTTCTCCCTTTTTTATTCCTCTGGTGGTATGTAAGTTCTGGAGTTCTTGGGGGTTTATGTAGTGCCTGGTAAGGAGGGGTGTCTTATCTATAGCCTATCTTCTCCTGGCATCCCTTGTCATTTAACTTGTGCCCAGAGGTGGATTTACCATGAAGCTAATTAAGCTGCAGGATCCTTGACTTACCTGGGCCTCTTCCAAAGCCCTGGGACGGGCCTTGGAATGAGTTCAAAAGGTTATATATTTATAAAATTTTCAAAAGTAAGACATTTTAACAACAGTGAGTTATAACTGCTGGGTTTTCCCACTATGACTTTCCCTCTGTTTCTATTCTCCTCATGTTGGTGTTGGCAGCTTTTAGTTTTTCCTTTAATGGAATTTGTGTTGGAGATACGTATCAGTTTGGGTTGAGTGGGATACATCTACATGGTTTTTAGGCACTTCTGCCTAAAATTAATAGCCGTCCTGGTGAGGAATGACACCCCTTCAGTCCACTGTGCTGATCCACCTGATGTCAAGGCATAGATGTGCAGAGTCACAGAACTGATGGCAGCTTGCACCCAGCCCTGGAAGCATGTGTGGAGTGGAGGAGAAACAAGGTTTGAAATGTGTGGAGCCAGAAGCTAGTCTGCAGAAAATTCTTCCAGTCATTAAGGTATCAAATTGTAAGTGGATGATGTGGTTCTCACTGATGCCTATACAAAAGTTTAGTTCTCCTCAGTTAGGAATAACCTTGGTAATACACAGTATTCAATTATGTTTGCCATATATATTTTTTCTATTTTGATGGGAATTATATGAAATAGAATGCCAGATTTTTTTCTGTTTATTGGGCCCAAGCTTGTAGCAGTACTACAAATAGTGAATATATCTATAACAACTTCTAATGAAAAAGAGACCATAGCAGTTTCCCCAAATTTGTAAACAGTCCTAAATATTTATATAATCTTATCAATAACAACTCGTGAAGCAGAAAGAAACTTTTCTTACACTATCAGTAATGAAAAACAAAATTTGATCAAACATGCTAGAAGGAAAAGTCTGAATTATACTTCTATTCTCTCTATAAAAATGATATTACACAATAGGTAGCTACGAAATGTCGAGAAAATATGACAGAGGTATGTTAAGCAGTTAATGAAAAATCTTATTTTTCTGGACTTCATTGTGTTATTTGTCATTTAAAAATTTTATATCTTGCTTTGCATTATTTTCTCACTAAAATGTATGTATTAATTTATACTTAATTTCATATTCATAATTTTGCATATTTTCCTTAGAGAGGGCATCTTGAATTATATAAGCTTTGGAACCCTATAAAACCTGAATCTACTTCTTGAATCTACCCAAATCTATTTGGAATTTCTATGGGTTTCTCTTCTACTTCCCCACACTGAATATCTGACCTGGGTATGAGGTAGCCTGACTCCTTATCTATTTTCTTTTTAAGCTACTGACCAGGGCAAAAAATTTATGGCATGGTTTCTTTGGGTCTGGTCATTTTAAGCTCAAAAATACTTTTGAGTTTTATGTAGAGGGAAGTCTATGCTACCTGGACAGGGATTCATGCCTTATCCATTCTTTGGTGGTGATGGTGAAAGGGTAGAGGACAGGGAGAGGAGGAGGTAAGAGGGAGATATGTAGGAATGGAGACAAAAGGAGGGTCAATGGAGATTTTAGATTGTTACTTTGGGTTTTGGAATAAACCGTTCCATGCATCCATGACTAAGAAATACTGACACTGTGGTCCCCAGGGAATTGGGAACACCAGGAGTTGGTTTTACTTCACATTTTTAGAAACAGCCAGGGAGCAGGATTGTACAGTGAAGTTTCTAAGCCTATGGTGTCATCAAAATATTTCAGGGATGGAAAGATGATGTTAAACTGCAGAAAGACCTCCAAGATTCTGAAAATGGGAAAAATGATGCTGGATTATGTCAACTTCAGCCAGTAAGAAGTTCGCCAATGAGAAAAAGAGGCAAAGAGTCCCAGACCCTGCATCTAACAGTTGTCTCTGTGGTTCTCGTAACACCGTCAGGGCACCCTTCATGCTGAAAGGAATCAAGGTCAGTGGGTATCATTGGGAAGGGCAAAAAAAAAAAAAAAAAAGAAAAGGGACAGCCCCACATAAAATCAAGGTGTCCCTGCTCCTGGAATGCTACCAGATTGTCCCACTGCAGTTGGGGAAGTAGAGATGGGAATTAGTGTGATCAAATGGATGGAAGCTCTTCAAATTGAGATGTTTTTGCATTTTTATTTTTTCACAGGAATATCTTTAAGTCTGGAAGGCTGAAAGCTTCTAGATTGAAAAGGGTGTGGAAGGGACTCAGTAATAAAATCCAAGAATCCTATGATATATGGAAATTATGGAGAAATGCCTGAAGCTTGAGAGAGATGAGTTCAGTATCAATGAAATTATTTTCTACTTCACAGAGAGGATATTAGATATTGGGGACTTTGGCATGTGAATAGTGTGGGGTAAGAAAGGGGTGTGAGTGTAAAGATATAAGCAAGCTCTGAATGCATATAAAACTGAACCTTTTGCTACTCCTAAAGACTTCCTAAAATGCCTCAGAAGAATAGGAATTTCAAAGTGGTGCTGAGGTCCTGTAGCTGCTCAGGTGGGCAGTTGTACAATTGTGCTAGAGAACTTCAGGTCTGTCTTTCATCCAAGTAATTAAGAACCTGTCTTTGGAATAAGAGAGACCTGAATTTGAGTCTTGGCTCATTCACTTTTTACTCTGTGCTTTTGGGCGTATTCTGTAATCTCTCTGAATCTCAGTTTCTTCATCTGTATTATGGATATGAGACTCCCTCTCTCCACAACTTTTACAAGAGGTTACCAGGGTTAAATAAAATAATATATGAAGGTCCTGGCAAATTGTGAATACTCAATAAATGGTATCTCTTACTAACTAATTTGCATCTGTAAATACCTAAAGCCTTGCTTGGTTGCATATAAAATATTATAAAATATGTATGTATTTTCACAGGTGAACATTTTTATTTAAAGCAATTGAAACATTTCTAGGGAGTTCATAACCTTGATCCATTCTGAGTTCATTAATTACATATAAAAGAACATAGTGGTGGCAGTCCTTCACGTAACTCCATTCCACTGCTGCCCCCAAACTGGCTATAAATCCTAAATGGATGACATTGGGATCCAATGTGAAGATTCAGGACTGTTCTATCAAACCTTGCAAATTGCTTTTGTTAATACATGTTAGCCTTCCTTATACGATTTAAATCTGGGGTTCCTTGGAGTCCTTGAAAATCTCAGTAAGCAAAAGGAAACCATTTGCTTAGGAAGAAATAAACAATCTTAAATGCACACTCACACACAAAATTCATCTATGTCTCTCGCCCCTTTCTTTTAGTATTTTGGGGACCAAGATACTTGAAAAATGCTACACAAAGGCTTTTTCTGAAATCAACCTCAAGCAAGAGATTAGCACCAATTTTGAAAGGTTCCATTTGTCTTGTTTACATTCTTTTTGTAATTTCAGAATATTGCATTCTCTTTCCTATAACTACACAGCAGCCACACTGTCATGTAGCACTGGTCAGGTTTCAGAGTCTATACTGAGGCTTTCTTCTGACTGACATCCTTTGCAAATAATTCTGGGATCTCTAGGTGGGTTGGTGCAGAGAAAAAAAAACATGGGCTTTAGAGGCAGTCAGACAAACCTGGGCATATGTTCTTTGGCTGTTACTTGCTAGCCATGTGCTTTACTTAATCTAGCTCTTGGTTGATTTTTTTCCCCCTTTTCATAAAATGGAAATAATAATATTATATTCTTTGCAGGATCATTATGAAGACTGAATAAGACAATGTATGTAAAGCACCCAGCATAGTGCCTGGCAATATTAAGTACTCCAATAAATGAAGTCATTATTTTAATAACAGCACTGAGGGAATATACAATGTTCTTCTCTTAGTTGTGATATCCAGCACTGCAATGCTCTGCTTTACTTTAAGTCTTCATAGGCTCACACAAAAGTGTTTCACTGGAGAAGCTGTTACTAAGTGATACTGACTCTTGGCTGTAGTAACTTTTTTTTTTTTTTTTTAAGTATTCTTATGGCTTGGCAAAAGGCTTGTCTTGAAAACCAGTTGGTCACTCTCTGAATCAATCCTGAGCTTTAAAACATTTTTGGAGATAGAGAAGGAGTACCTCTCTGGTTCATTCACTGTGAAGAAGCAAATATGTGAGGTGAGGGGAGGTGGACCTTGTGCTATTGATGACACAAACACTTACAAGAATCCAAAACACCTATCATGCCTCTGCAGCTTACCATTTGCATGGATGAAATGGGGGAGTGAGGCCACTGATTATATGTTATTGTTATGCACAGTTATGTACAATGAACACTCACTCTTCAATGAATATGTTTACTTCAAACAAAGGGATAACCCCATTAAGGTGAAGGTGCCAGGCTGACACCTGATCAGAAAGGATCTGGGAAGCATTGCTTTGGGGAGTCTCACCAGGAGGGATGAATGAGTTGGTGGGTATTTGCCCTAGGAAGCTGGTGGCATGAACTAAGTATGTACCATGTAGTGCAGTGGTGGGAGCTGGTGGGACTCAGCACGGTGGCACGGTGGAAAGAGAACAAATGTTAGAGTCACATAGGACTGGGCTTGAATCCTGACTTAGCCAATTACGGTTTACCTTGAATGAATGACTTAACCTTGTTAAAATTCCTCATTTAAAAATGAAAACAACAATGTCCACCTTGTAGGATAAAAAGTTGTACCATACTTGTATTAATCATCCAAAGGGGTGCAGATGCAAAATACCAGAAATTGGTTGGTTTTTATAAAGGGTATTTATTTGTGGTAGAAGCTTACAGTTACCAGGCCATAAAGCCTAAGTTACTTCCCTCAACAAAGTCTTTTACCGTGTTTTGGAGCAAGACAGCTGCGGGCGTCTGCCAGGGTTCAGGCTTCCTGGGTTCCTCTCTTTCCAGGATTCACTTCTCTCCGGGCTCAGGCTTGCGTCTCTCCACAAGGCCAGCTGTAGACTATCAGGTAAATGGCTCATCTCTTTTCCCAGGGCCTTTTCTTCTTCCTCATGACCAAGCTCCTCTGTGGGCTTACTTCCCCCGGCTCCAGTACTAAAACTCCAAACTCCCTTCTCTATGTGTCCCTACCCACCACAGGGGCAGGGACTCAATGTCCTACTGATGTGGCCCAATCAAAGCGTTAATCATTATTTAATCAAGTAAAAGTAAAACCTCTGAATCAAGTAACATAATCCAATATTACTTTTTGGAACTCATCAATAATATCAGACTGCTACAATACTTCACATGGTGCCTAGTATAATGGATAACAAGAAATGGCACTTTGTATCATTATTACTCACATAGAAACTAGACCTGCATAGAAGGAGGGTGATGGTGCTATAGAGTAGGCCAATTCATAAGTAAATGAGCAGGTCTCTAAACAGACTTGCTTACCCTGGGCATTGAATTCAGCCTTTGGTAGCTACTTACCAAAGAAGAAGAGCAGCTAGAGTTTATTACCAAGTGAGCCCTGGCCAAAACCTCGTTCCATAGCAGATCTTTTGGGTGCCTGCTGCTGGCTTTCCAATGTTGTCTTGGGGGCACTGCACAGCTAATGTATCCCTCTAGCATTGAGGACCAGAGGACCACTCCCTTTTTTCACAAGTTCTTCATGCATTTGTCAGTTCATTGGGGTGAATGAACACTGGAAACCCGAAGGCTGATAGCACTACTGTACTAGGAGTGTCAACTGGGCCAGCGTAGCCTCATCCATCTGTGAGGGCCATCTCCCAAATATATACCACCGCTCCACACGAAACCCAATATGCACCAAGAGAGCAAAGCACGGTGTTTCAGATCTGGTGGGACTGAGCTTGATCTGATCGTCTATGAAAGTATCCCACAAGCTTGGGGAATGGTGAAATCCATGGCATAAATGAGATATGGCAGAAGAATTGGTTGTTCACCAAGGAACCAGGTTCCCCTTCTATGTTGCTGGGAAGTGGCTGCTTAGCCCAGAAGACATGTCCCAGCAATGATTACTTCTAGCTTGGGTCCTGTGACTGAATTCTGGCTACCAGAATGTGGCAAAAATGATATACAACCCTTCCAGGCCTGGTCCATAAAAATCTCCCACATGACCCTCCTCCCTCTTTCTCCTGACTCTTGGCTGGAGATGTCAAGGCCATGGGCAACAATGGGAGTTATGCATTAAGGATGGCAGAGCTTTGTGCCAATTAGACAATTTGTGAGTGGGAAATAAATTTCAATACTGGTTTTTTTATTTATTTTATTTTATTTATTTATTTTTTAAGGGGCTATTCAATACTGTTTTGCCACTGAAGTTTTGGGGGTTTATGTGTTTATATCACCTAACATTACCTCAACTAATACATGATGATTTATAATTCACTTTTCCCAGAATGTCAGTCCAGATATGCTCGAAATGTAGCTGTGTAGGGACAAGATAAATGACGGTGTCTCTGGAAGATGATTACACTAAGTAAGATGAAGCCACCTTAAAGCAACATTCAGTACCTGTTTACACATTTCAGCACAAGAAGAAGGAAGTCTGATAGTCACAGTTTAAGTCTGGAGCCTTGAATGCTGAGTGGGTTTATAATATGGAATAAATTCTAGCCAGTACAGAAGGACACATCCATTTTCTACAGATTTTTAAAGGTTCTTGGCATTTCCTTATCCAAATGAGCAGTTTTTTTTTTACTTATCTGCTCAATAATTATTTATTGATGGACTAAATTAATTGGGGGAAGAAAAGCCAAGGACTTTATATTCCCATGCTAATTTGTGCAAAATGACTCAAATGTCTTAAGCAAAGGGAAAAAAAAAATAGTCAAGATAATAACCCTTTGGATTCCTAAATGTATTAAACAATATCTAAGACAACCACTTAACTGGCAAGATAATGTTACAAAATCTACTGTCTTGTTTTTTACTTCAACTCTTCCCCATATAAGGAAGGGTCCTCTGTAAGGACAGCTCACTTTCACTTCAGTAACTTTGGTGGAGATTATTCTCCTTTCCTTTATCAGTCAGTTACATAGGCCTCTTGGGCTGGGAAATTTGCCAAATTCCTCATATTTCAGCCACGTAAGGCAAAACTCAACCGGAAGTGTGCACCCCCCTTCTCTTCCCAGCAACAATGACTTTATCCAATCCCCAGGAAGTCCTGTGCACTGTCAGTTGAGCTGTGTGTGTGTCTTACCCACAGTGTGACATGAAAAAAAGCCAAATGTAAGAAGCAACAGAAAGGCCTTCTCCCAGGACCACCTGGACATCACTAATCTGTCTGCTAAGTGTCTCCGGTGGCTTTCCTTCTGCTGGGGCCTCTCCTATATGTTCTTGGTATTGGCCTGCCCCACACCAGGAGGACAAGTATCCCTGGGGACACATGGGCATTGGGTGTATGCTCACAGGTCTCTAGACACTCAAATTCTGCTCACTTTTCTCTTCTAGATAAGTGATTTACTCCTGGAAAATATTTCTCTCGCATCAAGTAAAATAACTTTCTTCGGGTTGGTCCTTCTCATTTTTTCTTCTCATCCAGCATTGTATCTGAGGCTCTGGGGAAGGCACTAAATGTCCTCTATTTGTCCAAGGTGTTCGTTTATATGTCAACATATTGGTTGTAACTGATTCAGGAAAACATCCCAAACAGTAAATTCAATGAACATATTTATACTGCTCATAACTGGTGTCCCTGCTACTATTGCCACATAACAAGTCACTCCAAACTTTAGTGGCTTACAACAACTATCTTAGTATGCTCACGGATTCTGGGGGTCAGGAATTTGGACAGGGCCCAGCGGGAATGGCTTGTCTCTGCTCCATGGTGTCTGGGACCTCAGCCTGGAAGATTTGACGGCTGGGAGTGACACATGCGAAGACTCATTCACTCACATGTCTGCTGCCTTGTCCTGGGAGCATTAGAAGACAAGGACTGCTGGCTGGAGCACCTCTGCACAGCCTCTCCATGCGGTGTGGCTTCCTTTCAGCATGGCAGCCTCAGCGTAGCTGGATTTCAAACATGAAGGTGCACAGCTCCAAGTGCAAGTGCTCGAGCAAGCCAGATGGAAGCTCAGTTGTCTTTTATGACCTATAAGTCACATAGCATCATCTCTGTTGCATTCTGTTGGTTGCAAGCAAGTCACACACCTGCCCAGATTTAAGGGAAAGGAAATTAAACTCTATGTCTTGACGGGGGAGTGGCAAGTTTCTGGAAGAGGTTGGGTGGGGGATATTTCTGGAAGAGGTTGGGTGGGGGCCATCTATGGAAAATACCATCAGTCACACCGGATTTCTGATTTCAGGGATTGCAAGAGGATTTGTATTGCAAAATTTAAAGCCATGTGTGGGTGGGTGCCATGAGAGAGCTGTAAGCAAAGTACTCTGTGAGTCCAAAGTGAGGGAAATCTTTTCTCATTGGGATGAATCTGGTTGCATTTTAGCTAAGCCTTGGAACGATGAGAGAGATGCCAACAGACAGAGGTAGACAAGAGGGAAGTCTAGGCAAAGGAGACTGTGCTTTTATATACAAGGAGGCAGGGAAGTTTGGGGAATTGTGAACACAACATTGTGCCCGCAGTCTTGAGGGAGGTGGTTAGGAAGTAGCAGGTAGATGGAGATAAGCTTGAAATGTAGAGGCAGCCGGAATTTGCTTGTGCATTTGACTGACAAAGCAAAGAACCAGGAAGGCTGCTTTTATCAGTGTCTCCCCTTCCAACCCCCAGTAGTCTTCTGATACTTTCCAATTTTCTTTGTGTTGCTTTAAATAAGGTGAGCACGCCTTTTGATCTTCTGAGAAGATTTAGGCATAAATGTACTTTGTCATCTTTTGAAGTCTCAGCTTTACACGAATACATTTTTACACACTTTACTTTGACCCCTCCCTACTACAGTGATTTTGCCATGACCTCATTCAAAATTTAAAGAGAAGGGAAGCCAATGTAGCTCAGTGGTTAAGCGTTAGCTTCCCACATACGAGGTCCCAGGTTTAATCCCCGGACCCAGTACTTAAAAAAAAAAAATTTAGAGAGAATGAAACCACTTTGACTCCCTTCTCCTTGCTCTGTAAAACTGCACCTGATAGAGTATCACACTTAATTTTCTCTCTAGTCATGTGTATTTATTCATATTTAAAAGAGCCTATGCCCTGGATTCTGACCCGTCATCTTGAAATTTTTGCAAGGCAAACTTATTGAAAATTGGGGCAGTATTTTCTTCATCTTTGTATCCCCAATGCTTAGCAAGAAGGTAAGATACTGTGGTTGTCTCAACATAGCCCATACCTGGAAATACATCTTTGTTATTCAAATCAAGAATCAGGAAGGAAAATTAATTGTAAAATATCATCTGAGTATCGGTAGTGGGCAAATGCTGTGGGGAATAAAAAGGGAAAGAGCCAATTCTCCCCTCAGTGTGTTTCCAGTCTACTGGGGCTACCAAAGCACAGGCACATGGCAAGTTAAATAACAGTGTGGTAGGAAGATTAATGCCCCCACAATGTCCATGCCCCAGTTCTTGGAACTGTGAATAAATTACCGGGCAAAAGGAACTTTTCAGATGTAATCAAGTTAACGATCTTGAGATGGGGAGATTATCCTGGATAATCCAGGTGGACCCAAATGTAACCATGAGCAGCCTTATACATGAAATAGGGAAGCAAGAGAGTCAGAGTTATGGCATGTGAGAGAGACTTAACAAGCCATTGTTGACTTTGCAGATAGAAGGGGGCCACAAGCCAAGAAAAGCTGGCAGCCTCTTCAACCTGGAAAGGACGAGAAATAGATTCTCCCCTAGAGCCTCCAGAAGGAACACAGGCTTTTCAACATTTTGATTTCAGTCCATTAAGACCCATTTTGCACTTCTGACCTCCAGAAATGAGAGATAATATAAACGTGTATTGTTTTAAGCACTAACTTAATGGTCATTTCCTACAGCAGCAGTAGAAAACTAAGACAAACAGCAAAGTGAAATGAGACAAGACTTCTGAAAACAAGTGTCCTAAGTCAATAAATCAGAAATTTCCAAATACTTGCTGTTTCTGCTGTAATGCGATATATGCATCCCCCCAAATCCTTACTTCTGGAAAGTCAAGTATAAAAAACAACCGGGCTTATGGGAAAAGTAGAACTGAGGCAGACTATGTAAACGAATGGAACTTATAACCAGAGCACTAAAAGAAACAGTAATAATTCTAATAAAAATATTAGTACAGTTAGATCTCTATTGACATTACAGCGACATCTGTCGGTCCATCCTAGGAAGCTTTATAGCCTGGGCTCATGCTTCCTCCTGGAGAATGAAATGTTCTTCAGGGCATTTATTTCTGATTATGACCTTCTTCAATAAAATTAAAAAGTACAAACCAGTGGCGGCACAGCCTTCTTGGTCAATCTTTTTTTTTTTTTTTTCCCCAACCCTTGGGAAATGTTTTTGTCGATACTTCAACTTCACTTATGACTTCCCAAGATAGCTAAGCATAGTGGAAAGTCCAACTTCTTGATGTTATGAAACCAGCTACTACTTGCACTGGTGGAAGACACTTCTGCAGGGTATTCGTTTTTTTTTCTCTCAAAATTCTCACAAAGTGCTAAGGCTTTCTCTTTAGTTGAGGAAATTTGCTGCTCATTGCTTCAAAACATTAATCTGCTTGGAAAAATTACAAGCAGACTGTATAATTGGTATATATAACAAGTGCTATGAGTTCCTAAAAGGATGGAAGATGGCTGGGAAGGCTTCCTTCTGACATGGCCTTAAACTGAGACTTGAGAATGAACATGACTGTGGAGGATGTGGAGGGAAGAAATTATGGGAGCACCACAAAATATGGAGTGTCCTGTTGAGCTGTCTTTGGCTCAGGCCCTGCTGTCTGGTGAAGCTGCTGCTCAGAGGTGGCCCTCACACACACACACACACACACACACACACACACACACACACACACAC
>JAKSZT010054341.1:16740123-16767298 GCA_026826555.1 Tolypeutes matacus | reverse complement strand
CACACACACACACACACACACACACACACACACACACACACACACACACGGCTGCTGTTCTCATTGTCTAAAGAGGCAGTGTACCCCCAGGCTCACACCTGTATATACTTCCTCACTTCTCCTTTAAGCTGCCTTACCTCTGTACACTCCACTTCAGCGCAGCTGCCTGAGATGAGATTTTGTGGGATTGGCACTCTTGGAGGAAAGGAAAGGAAAGAAGATCAGGTATAGGGATGCATACTTTCTGAACGCTTCCTGACAAAATCCTTTTTTTTTTTTTTTTAAATTTTAACACCTCTGCCTATCAAAGGACGTTGAGAGAAAAGATCTCAATGCCCATGTGCCAACATAGCAACTCTAGGGTAGATGGGCCTTCAAATGCACAAATATTGGGAGCTTCTGAGTATTAATGCAAACAACGCATTTATGCCCATTTCACAACCTCGGAGCTACTTATTTATTTCTCCCCACCCCATTTGAGCTAGCTGTCTGCTAGTCTTTCTATTTGTTTTAAAGGGGACACTGGGAAACGAACCAGGGAACTTCCACGTGGTAGGCAGGTGCCCAGCTGCCTGAGCCACATCCGCTTCCTCTCAGAGCTACTCTGAAACCATCTCTCTTCCTCAAACTTCACTTCCAATTGGTCATCCTGTCCAGTGGGTTCTTTTCTCCTACCCCTTGTCACTCTCTTCTTTTTTTCTACTCCCTCTCGCTCTCTCCTACTCTGTCTCCGCCTGACTGTCCTTCTCTTTCTCTGTGTTCCTTTCTCCCCTTCCCCCTTCAAATTCACCCTCTAAGTTTGAAGGTGGCCTTGCTGGCGGGGAGGAGCCTGCGGGTGCTCCAGCTGCACCTGCCGAGTCCCAGAGCGCTCCTCGCTGTGCACGCAGGCAGGGGCTTTGGGTTGTGCCCCTGTTCTCGCCGCGTGCTGCACCTGTCCTGTTGACGCGCTTCCTCTTGGGCTCAGGTGGGCCTTGTGCCCTTGTTCCAGAAACGCCGCACAGCCATCACGGCGTTTTCAGACTTCCTCGCGCCTACCTGCTGTTCCCTCAGAAAAAACAACGAGATGGCAGTGGTGTCCAGGTCCTGCCCATCCCTGGCAGAGCGCGCCATGTCCGTGCAGAAACAAACTGCCAAGAGGGTTCCAAGGCGAGCCACAGAGACTACGGGGAAACTGAGGCCACTCACGCTGGCAAAAGAAGGCGGGCTTTTGGGGGAGGTGTCATAAATGTGATTCTTCCACAGAGGATGGGAACCCCTTCCTCTCTGCTCCAGAAGAAAGATATTGCCAGCATTCATTGCATTTTCCTGAGAGGGAAGAGCTGCAGGGAGGGGGAATAAAAAGGATATATAAGAGCTGGTGCTTATTCTCTCAGGGTCATAAAAGTATTCAGAAGGAAATTTGGGAATGAGATATAACTATGCAATTTTTTCATTCACTTATTCAAAAAATAATGAAAATCGAGTTAGAGGCAATGGATTCGTAAGTGCTGGTAAAACACAGATTGCATATGCAAGCGAATTAGATCTAAATTACACACTAAGGGGCTCTATCAAGGGCAATTATGAGTCCTTCTTAGGAAGGTTTTTAAAAGAGGAGCTATTAAACTTGGTTTAAATGGAGACTCATTAAAGGCAAGAGGAGTGAAGAATTATCCAGGTAACTTTCTGCGGGTGACATCTGCAGCCTCTGATTTGTGCAGCGGTGTCGGCAGGTGTAAATATTTGCTTGCCAGTTGGCCCAGCTTGCTTCCAAGGTATCAGATGTTAAGCTGGTGTGGTAAGAATGATATTGGCTTTTGTGTCCTAAAGGAGTGGTATGAAATACAGTGTACCTTGACCTTCAGTTAACAACACAGAAACAAGCTCCACAATCCACTGAACTCCAGTCATCCTAGTTGATTACCAAACCTTTCTGGCAGTATTTTTCCACATCCCATATTCCAGGACAGTGCTCTAGAGAAAAGCCTGGGGAGTTGATAAACAGTACAATCCAGCGCAGTATGGGGAGGGAGAGGGGGAGAGTGGAGAGAGAAGAGGAAAGGACCTGTATGTTTTTTTAAATTTGTTGACAAAAGATAGTTGTTTATGTGACTTCTAACATTGGTACGGGAGGAGGACTTTGTGAAACCAGGATGGAGAGAATTTCAGCCAGCAAATAAGTTCACGATTCACTTTAGCAGGGGCGAGGAGAAAGGGTTAAGTTGTTGATTCTGCGAATAGTCACAGTAATAATTTTTGAAGCAGCAAAAATGTGATTCATTTAGTTTGTACAGAGGATTCTTGGTGTCTGCGTTTAGAGAAAAACAATTTATCTAATGAAACACAGGACTGCAAATAGAAGTCTCGTATTAGACCCAGATGATCCGTGCGGGTTAAAATGGTGACTTTCCTTGTGCTGGGTGCCAGGCGCCTCTGGCATTGACCTCACACCAACCTCTGGGTAACAGCCTCGCCATTAGGGGATAGGCTTTGGGGTGGCGTCGAGGCCAATTAGAGAATTATAAAAGAAGTCAGTCATCAACACGAGTCCTGGCCACTACCGCGGAGTGATATAAAAAAATGAAAATGAATATGCACATCAGAAATTGGAACAGATCTTTTACTGAAGGGTAGGGTGAAGTTCATTCATTTCAAGGAGTACAAACCCATTTCTTCTCTGGGTGGAGACACTACACCACATGCTGAGCTGCTCTGGGCTCTGAGGATGACCAACCCAAATGACCTCCAGAGGAGGAAGCCGTTGCTTTGGCAAATTTGTGGAAAAGCAGAGACTCTGATGAAAGGTTCTTCCACTCTTTGACAAGTTCTTTCATCTGTCATTAACGTCCAGGAAGCAAGTTCCCAAAGTCCTTAAGTAGAACTTAAGGAGGTCCAAAGACACTGTCATCAAGTCTGGAGAATTCATCACTAGGCAGAGAAGACCGAGGCATCGTCTAGGAGTGTAGGGTGGGACTGAAGGCCCAGCCATGGACAAGTTTTCCTCAGGAGAGGGCAGCAGCACTGGCTTTGCTAGAGTAGCTCTCCAGGAAGATCCTGGCTCAGAGGAGGCCGGTTGAAGTATGTGCTGTGGGTCCCGAATATCCATGCAGCTGTTGATGACACTGGAGAAAGTTTAGTGTGGGACATTGTGGGACTACAGATTATTAAGATTTAAATGTTGGCAGAATGCTCAGGTGAGAATTTTATTGAAATTTGTGACTTCCTTCCTGTATATTGCGGCCAGTGCCTTGGCTGGAGGAGGGAGAGTTAGTATCACTCTACAAGAGATGTTTCCCCAGGCTTCTGGGTGGATTCTTGAGTCCACAGAAATCTGACATGACTGGTATGTAGGCCGTTTAAATGCTATCTCTTGGGCATAGAGACACAGTGTTATTGGCTTGCCATCCATCCATTCCCATTTCCAGCCGAAGACTCCAGAATGGCGGGAGAAAGCTGCCTATGTTGTTTCACAGCTGAAAGAGGAGTGAAAATCGCAGGCAGGAAAGCAACATCTTGAGAATGCCTATGGAGTTCGCTGGGAGTTATAAAGCCCTCTCTCTTTAAATCTCCTGAGAAATCACCACTAGGAAGGTTGTTTTAAAAACTCTTGTGGGATTTTACAACTGGCCTGTCTTGCACCAGTTGTAAAATGAAGGGACTTGCCCTAACACCACTGCAGCCTTTCGGGTCGCCTGCCATGTTTCCAGCAGCTGTACAGAAGTCCTCACCAAGAGGAAATCCCTTGGTTTTTAGCTGCTCCTCAGTAATGGTTTTCTCATAAAATGGTGCTTTACAGTATGATTCTAAAGGTGATATTCACCTAGAATAGAAAACTTGACTAGAATAGCTTATTTTATGAACTTAGGTTGTCTTCCTTCTCTCTGTCTTTCCCTCTTTTTTTCTGAGTTCTGTCTGGCTTAAATCTGTAAAGCTTTTGACCACTAAGATTTCCCATTCTCATAGAACTAGGTTAGCACCACACCAAGGAACCGAGAGAGTCTACAACTGCGAGCAAGAGAGTCCCATCCATCTGCCATATGGGAACGAAACCGTCTCTCTATTAGAGGTGGAGTGGGCATCACCATCCCAGAATCCTCAGGATTGGGGAATAAAATATGGACTAGAGTGGACTTACTGTTATTCTACTATAGACTTATTGTGATTCTAGCAATGGAAGAAAATATATCATTGATGTGGAGGCATTGGCCACTGGAGGTGTTAAGGACAGGGAGAGGGAAAAAGAGGTGTAATATGGGGGCATTTTCAGGACTTGGAATTGACCTGGATGACATTGCAATGACAGATACAGGCCATTGTATGTCCTGCCATAGCCTAGAGAATTGAGTGGGAGAGAGTGTAAACTACAATGTAAACAATAGTCCATGCTTAGTGGCAATGCTCCAAAATGTGTTCATCAATTGCAATGAATGTACCACACTAATGGAAGAAGTTGTTAATGTGGGGAACAGTGGGAGGAGTGGGGCATATGAGAATCCCTTATATTTTTTTCTGTAACATTTTATGTAATCTAAGTATCTTTTAAAAATAAATAAAAAAATATATTAAAAAAAGAAAAAAGAACTAGGTTAGGAGGACAGGGAGTTGAGACAGAAGGAATTTTTAGCCAGAAGTTTCCCAATAGTACAGGGTTTCTGTTTCTCTTTTTCAGAGGAGAGCGGGTGTATGCTGTGAGGTCACGCCTTCACGACTGCGGACAGACTGCTGAGGAAGGAAATACTGTCTTATGATGCAAAACTTTAAAAGGAAGACTGTAATGTATCTGTAGTCTCCTTTTATTTTGTTCAAGGCCTCTGACTTGATGCTTGATAGCTGTTCAAAATGTTCCTCACAGACCCCAGAGCGCATCCACAAAATTCGCTTTTCCTAAAATGCTGAGGCTGACTTTAAAGGTGAACGTGTTTCCATTAGTTAGCCAGAAGGTATTTATAGACCATTCCCAGAGTGCAGGGTGATGTAATAGCTCTTTAGGGATCCCAATTAAAGAGCAGGAGTGGGCCCCCGCACAGCTGTATTTACAACCTCTTGAAAGGGAAGGCTTTGGGTGGAATGAAGGAAGCTTGCACCTGGAGCGGAGCAGGCTGGGGGAGCAGGCGGTAGCTACAGGGCACACTCAGACCAGCAGGGACATTTGCCTGGGGCCCCAAATTCAGAATTATATTGGGTTCTGGAGGGAAAAAAAAGGAAGTGGCCCAGGCCTCTCTCCAGGAGTGGGACACACAAAAGGAGTAAGGCAGCTGGGACTAGTTCCTGGTCATTCCAGCAGCCAGGCGTTTCTCCTCTCTGTTTCTATACACTTAGGTCCAACACTTCTCATCCGCCTCTTATCCTCTTCTGCCCAGCCCTCTCAGTGATTTTTAGATGCTTCCATCTTAACTTCCAAAATAGATTGGCATGTGTCTAATGACCCAGAAAGAGTATGTCTTTGGAGGAAGTCAGACGTGGGTTCAAATCCCCCGTTTACACACATTTATAACATGAGACTTTATTTTTTTTTATTATTATTATTTTTAATTAATTTATTTTTTATTGTGGGTAAAAATCAATATTTTCACAATACACACCAATATTTGTAAAATGATATATAAATATATATGCATATATGTGCATTTGCTTATGAAAATGTTATTTATATATATATATAAATATATTTTAAGAGGTGCTTAGATTACCCAAAATATTACACGGAACCCACCGGTATTCCCATGTTGCCCACCTCCCACACCTCCCACCACATCCCACACAAACATCTCCCACAAGTGTGGCCCACCACCCTCAATGGACTTACACATCCTGGGGCCTTGCCATTAATCATAGACCACAGTTCACATCGTAGACCATGCTCTCTCCCACACAGTTCTGAGTGGTGTGTGCTGATTTAAAATGGCCTACATCCGTTGCCACAACAGTACTCAGGATAACCTCCAAATCCCAAAGAAGTCCCTGTATTTCAACTGCTCGTCCCCTCCCTGCCCCAAAAGTGTCAAGTGGCCACTGGCTCCACCTCATTGTTATAATTTCTTCCATTGCTAGAATCACCATATGTGTACAACAGAATACCATCAAGTCCACTCTAGTCCATAGTTCTTCCTCCAATCCTGAGGGGACTGGGATGGTGATGTCCACTCTACCTCCAAGTGAGAGAGGGCTTATATCCCATGGATATGGTGGGTGGAATGATCCTGCCTGCAGATGCAGACCCTCTCCATTCCCTGGGATGGCCGTTGCCCATTGTTGTCTCCTCGCCAGGTGACTTGGATGAGTACATTGAGCTGTAGGGTAGGAGTTGCAACTCCACCGAGATTCCACGCACACCTGGCACATAGGTAGGCCAGAGGCTCCAGTCTCTGGAAGTATACCTAAAAACTCCAGCATCACCTATAGGTTTGAATAGAAGGGACTGGTGAACCATGTGCAGGGAGGACTTATTTGTGTTCAATTCTGTCACTCTCAGGAGCACAGATTCCAAAATAGAGCCCACTAATAAGGCATCAGTCTCTGGGGCTATCCTCACTTATATAGGACCTGGGTGTCTCCAGAGCTCTCAGGGGCCCCTCTGTGTGGGGTGATAAGCACTTAGATGTTCTATGAGCTCCTACTGAGGAGTGCGTAAGAGTTACCTCTGGGATTAACATGAGACTTTATGTTATCATTGTGCACCAGCAAACAGGGGATGCCAATATCTACTATTCAGGGTATTTATGTTTCCGGCAGCTGGATGCTAGGTTCTTGACTACATCCCGAGAAAGAATTCAAAGACGTGCCAGGTTAATGAGCAAGTAAAAGGGTTTATTGAGAAATGAGAGAAAGGGAAAGTACACACCCAAGACCTGGGAGAGGGCGTGCTCCAGGCAGGAAGCTGGGGCTGGGGGCCTTTGAAAGGCTGCCCTTTCCTTTTCCCCTTCCCTATCTTAGGGAGGGATTTCAGCTATTTGCTGTCCTGGTTGGTTGCTTTTCTGCCTTCCCATTGGTTTATATATGGATCACTCAGGCGGCACCTGTTAGCTTCCAGGGAAACAATAGGGAGGCCTTTCTGTTTGGAGTTATTTGGGGCTTCTTTTAAGCCCGGGAGTCTCAAACGGGACCTTGTGACCAAGGTCTTGGCAGGCTTTTCGGCTGTACAGGTTATAGCTTTGTTTTGGAACAGCGGCCTTCTCTCGGGGTTTCCAGACAGGGCCTCACGGCCTTGTTCTTGGCTGGGTCTCATCTGTGATGATTATGGATTTGCTCTGCCTTCCCTTGTTTCCTATATTAACTGCCTCACTTAGCAAGGTTAGAGGGGGCGATGTGTGTCAGGCATCTGGCACACGGCAGGTGCTCAGTGCAGGCTACTCGGTCCTTGGTCCCCTTAGGAGGGGCTGTCACCGGCATTTGCCTGTGTTGAAATGTGGGTGTAAGCAGACAGGGCACTGGATGCTGGCTATGTGCTTACCAGCTGTGTCACCCCCTCAGCTTCCCTGTTTCACAAAAGAGGGTAATATATTAAGGTTGTTGTCAGGATTTAAATGGGGAAATGATAGACCATGCCTGCCATATAGCAGGAAATCGATAAATGGCATTTTCCATCATGTCCTCCCATTTAAGCTTCTTTGTAAACTATCCGTTCTCCATACCTCCCTCCACCCTGCAATACCCTCTCCTCCCCCACGTGCTGCTGCATTCCTTGAGCTTTCTCCTGGCTATCCACTGACCCTACCACTATCCTCTGCACATCTGCCATTGCCTTAGATGGAGCTTCAGTGCATGACTCAGACAGCAGATGAGGGGATGGACTTGGGGCTCCCTTGATTTTCCCTTTTTACAACTGCCTTCACTGTCCAATGTAACTTGACTTTACCTGTGAAAACAATTCTGGAATTGGGATAAAATTTTCCCTGTGCCTTGACCATACTTCATTTGGCAGAGTGACTCTGAGCTAACACACCCTTTCACTTCCTTACCCCCAACCCCTGGGCTTGCTTTGCATAGGGTAGCATGATTTAACCCCTCAAAGGAAAAATCAGGCTCAATAAACCTAAGAGTAAACCTAAGAGTAAACCTAAGAGTAAATCCTAGTCTAATGATCTCAGTGTTCAGATCTTAAGAGGAAATGACCCTATTTCATAAGTGACAATCATTGGTGGTTTAATAGAAGAGCCTTTTGCACTACCATGGATCTAACAGACTTCATGTGCAATTATTGAGAAATGATTATATATCTATTTTGAAGTGGAAACCAGGGGTGTATTTTGGGCCCATTTGAGGTGCATGTGATGCCACCATACAATGTATATAGTGCACCAGGTATTTAATGAATCACCTTCAAGTGGATAAGAGGCAGGAGGCTAGGAAGATTCTACAGATGTTTTGCAAAGTAGATTGCAAAATGCATGTATGTACCAGCATTTACACATTCCATGACAAATTCCAGGAGTAAAGGAATAAATGGCCAGGAGGAAGAGGGATTTGATTGTCAGATGGATAAATGTGGTATGATAGTGTTCAACACATGTTCAATTCACTTCAAACAAACCCAAATGGAAAACATCTGGAGACACACACACGCACACACGTACACATATACCAGCATTTTGTGAAACATCTGTGTGTAAGTCACACGCTGTGCTGATTATTTGTCTGTTGGCTCTCAACTCCATTCCCATTCTCCATGCTTTCCTCCATAGGGGCCTGGAAGTCTGTAAACTACATTTCCCAGACTCCCTATCCAGCAGGTTTCTAATTAAGTTCTACCAAATGGAAGACATTGAAGGAAGGCAGGTGGAAGGGAGAAGCCAAGTTTTCCCTACTTTCAACAAAAGTGGCAGCAGCAGCAGCAGTGGGTGAATGTAGATTTCTGCTCAGGTGGCAGAATTACAATAGCTGTGGAGGCAGTGGATGCTCCTGCAGCCTCCATAGCACTGTGTCTCTGGGCTGTGGCTCTGGAATTGGTAACAACAGTGACAGACAACTGTCAGTGGGAGTTTAGCCTCCAGATTCCTGAAAGCTGTTCCAGCAACAGCAGAGGAGGAGTGGGTATTCCAGCAGCCTCAGCAATATAGCCATTGTGGATTCTGGATAAAACCATTTTTCCTTTTCCTTTTCCAGACTTGGGGATGTTAATAGTCTCCTGCAGTTACTAATGTCTGGGTGATCTCAGCTTCCCCTTTTCTCTCCTCACTCTTCAACACATTTATGACCAATTTCCTATGTTAACTTCCCTCTGTTTGAAATTCCTAGAGTGGTTTCTGTTTCACTGACTGGAAAGGGAAAGCAAGTCTTTACTCAACATATTTAACATCAGAACTCAGCTCCTTGTCATATGCCCCACCAGGGAAAAGAGCTTAACACAACAGTATTCTAGAACAAAAGACTTTCCTTTGAGAGTTGCCTGTCCATAAACTTAGTCCATAATGATGTTAATAATAGCTTTTCATCAAGTTCCTTTATATGTTAGGCATGCCAAATATATTATTTCATTTAATTATCATAATAATCATAAAAATTAGGTATTATTATTCCCATTTCATATATTTTAATGGTCCTGGTAGATTATATAGTAGCTACAGATCTTTCCTTTTCTAGTATGTATACTTTTAATTTTATTTGTTTTTTCTTTATTGAGAAGTCGTGGGTTTACAGTACAATCATGCAAAAAATACAGGATTCCCATATACCACCTCTAATATGCATACTTTTTTGCTACATATACTTTTAAAGCATACTTTGCTATTCTTCCCATCTAGATGTGAGGCATATTTCCTCAGTCCCAGGACTCTGAGAATTACTGATCACTTTGTGATCTACTCTGGTCTACATAGAATGTGTCAGAAGAGATACGTGCATTCCAGATCCCAGGCTTAAGGGGCCTGGCAGGTTCTGCCTGGGTCCACTTGGAACATTGTCCTGCAATGTCCCTGAATGAAGTGAGCCTAGCTTATTGGAGGATGAAGGCAATGTGGAGAAGAAATGAGAAGCCCCAGCAGGCAGCCAGCACCAACTTTCAAGCATGTGAGTGTGTCCATTGTGGACTTTCCAGCCCAAATACCTTTCACTGAAAGTAGCTGAATTTGTGCGTAAGACATAAGTAGAAGGTGAAGTGCCCACATAAGCCAGAGAATTATGAGAAATGATAACTTGCTGTTGTCTTAGGTCTCTATATCTGTTAGGCAGCGATATATTACCGATAATATGGCCATTTGTTGTGTTGAGTGTCAAGTATCAATTTCACCTACATTTGTTGATAGCTTCCCAAATACCTTTTGTTGTACGAGTTAAGTACCCTGCCCCTAGTGAAACAAGAGAGCGTACAGCTGCAAGCAAGAAAGCTGCAAGCAAACTGGTCCGATTGGATGCTCTGTCTCTGGAATTTGATTGCATTGAATCCTTTTGGAGAATTATGACATCTTAATAAAATTGGGTCTTCCTCTCATGAACACAGTCTTCTTTTTTAAAATAATTATTTTTTTAAAGGAGCTTTAGATTACGTAAATGTTAGATAAAAAAATACAAGATTTCCCATATGCCTCACTTCCTTCGCCTCCCATACCTTCCCACATCAACAATATCCCTCATTAGTGTGGTACATTTGTTACAATTAAACACACATTGATGCATTGCTACCAGCCATGACCTAACAGTTTACACTATAGTTTACACTCTGTCTCGCACAACCCCGCAGGTTATGACAAAATATACAATGGCCTGTATCTGTCACTGCAGTGTCATGCAAATCCAATGTCTTGAAAATGCCCGCATGTTACACCTATTCTTCCCTCTCCCATCCCTCAGAACCTCTGGTGGCCACTACCTTTATATCAATGATAAGAGTTCTTCCATTGCTAGAATAATAATAAGTCTATAGTAGAAAAATAATATCTACGTTAGCCCATTGTTCATTCCCCAGTCTTGAGGATTTGGGGATGGTGATGCCCTACTCTGCTTCTAATTGAGAGGGAACTTAGATTCCATGGGGGCAAATGGATGGAACCATCTTGCTTGCAGTTGCAGAAACTCTTTGTTCCTTGGGATGGGTGTTATTAATCATCATGTCCTTGTTAGTTGTCCTGGGTGAATCCAATGAACTGGAAAGTAGGTGCTGCAATTCTGCTGTAATTCAGGGCTCAACTGGCACATGAATGGACCAAAGATTTAAGTCTCTGGGACATATATTTATCAAGTATAGTGCTAATTATAGGTTCAAATAAAAGGGGCAGAAAAGCCATGTGTAGAGAACCTATAAATGAGTCTAACTCTCTTACACTGGGGAGCATAAATTCCAAAGTAAGGCCCACCGACAGGATGCCAAATTCTTGAGTTATCTTCCCTCTTATAGTTTCTGGATGTCTCTAGAGCTCTTCAGAGCCCCACTATTTGAGGCACTGTTTAGGTCTTTAATTTCTCTTACAATGTTTTATAGTTTTCGGTGTACAAGTCTTTCAGAATTTTGTCAGAGTTATCCTTAAGTATTTAATACTTTTTATTCTTTTATAAAAGGCATTATTTATTTTTATTTCAATTTCCAATTAGTTGTTCCTCTTATATAGAAATACAACTTTTTTTTTTTTTTTTTTTTTTTTAGATATTGGGGCCAGGGAATGAACCCAGGACATCGTATGTGGAAAGTTAGCACTCAGCTGCTGAGCCACATTGGCTCCCCTGAGTTGGTTTTTTCATTTGCTTGTTGTTGTTGTTTTTTTTTGTTTTTTGTTTTTTTTTTAGGAAACACTGGGAACTGACTCTGGGACCTCCCATGTGGGAAGCAGGCACTCAACTGGCTGAGCCACATCTGCTCCCCTGCAATTGATTTATTTTTTAATTTTTTAAATTAAAAATTAAAAAAAATTTTAAAGATACTTAATTACACAAATGTTACACAAAAAATATAGGGATTCCCATATTCCCTGCTCCCCACACCTCCCACACCCTCCCACATAAATAACATCCTTCATTACTGTGGCACGTTCATTGCAATTGATAAACGCATCCTGGGGCATTGCCACTGAGCATGGACCATAGTTCACATTGTAGTTTACACTCTCTCCCACACAATTCAGCAAGCTATGGGAAGATATATAATGGCATATATCTGTCATTGCAATGTCATTCAGGATGATTCCCAAGTCCTGAAAAAGCCCGCCCATTACACCTGTCTTTCCCTCCCCTTTCCCCCAGAGCCTCCAGTGGCCACTGCTTCCACATCAATGCTGTGATTTCTTCCATTGCTAGAATCACAACAAGTCTATTGTAGAATACCAGTAAGTCCACTCTAGTCCATAGTTCATTCCCCAATCCTGAGGATTCTGGGATGGTGATGTCCACTCTACCTCTAATTGAGAGGGGACTTTGATCCCATACAGCTGATGGATAGGACTTTCTTGCTTGCAGCTATACACTCTCTTGTTTCCTTGGTATGGTGGTTGTCAATCCTCACCTCCCCATTAGTTGTCCTGGGTGACTCCAACGAATTGGAGAGTAGGTGTTGCAATTCCGCTGAGGCTCGGCCCAGCTGGCACATGGACAGTCCCAAAGATTAAAGTCTCTTGGATGTACACCTACCAACTCCAGCACCAAGTATAGGTTAAAATAAAAGGGACAGATGAGCCATGTGTAGGGAAGCTATAACTGAGTCCAACTCTGTCACTCTCAGGAGCACAAACTCCAAAGTACGGCCCACTGGCAAGGCACCAAACTCTGGAGCTATCTGCTCTGACCATAGGACCTGGGTGTCTCCAGAGCACTCAGGAGCCCCACCATTTGAGGTAGTATCCACATTGGCAGTCCATGAGGTCCCGCTGAGATGTGCACAAACGTTACCCCTGGGATGACCTCCCAACTCACCTTAAAGTCTCTTAGCCATTTAAACTCACTTGTCTTTACCTTTTCCACCTTTTATTTGAGGTCTTTTCCCAGTTGCATTGCTAGTTGGTGCTTGTTAGTAACCCCACGGTGCCAGGGAGGCTCACACCCAGGAGTCATGTCCCATGCTAGGGGGAAGGTAATGCATTTATATGCTGAGTAGAGGGAGGAGGTCACATTTGAGCAACACGGAGGATTTCAGGAGGCAACTCTTAGGCACCCCACAACACTAGGTTAAGTGTCTATTTCAAGAGCAAAGGCTCACAAGCATAGTTGTCAATATCAAGGGCCCATCAATGGACCATCCTTCTTCACCAGTCATTGCCCCTGCACTTGGGGGACAGTTGCTGCTACATTAGAGAATGTGACAGAGCTCTCCAGGATGGGAATTCAAATTTCTCTTTGTTATTGTGTGAATCTCCACCCACTGTGACAATGTCCCATGAACAGTCGAACACATTTATATACCCTATATTTATGTCCAGGTGAACTTCCTCCCATGCATCCCCTATCACTGACACCCTGCACCAATGATCCTCCCCTGCCCCAGTTGCAACCCTTCTGTGATCCAAAGCTTCTTCAAAAACAAAGCCAAGGGGTCGGATGTGGCTCAACTGGTTGGGCGTCCATCACCCATATGGAGGGACCCGGGTTCGATCTCCGAGACCTCCCGGTAAAAAAAAAAAAAAAAAAAAAAAAAAGCCAATAAAATAGCCAAATACAATGGAATAGGAAAATGAAACAACAATGGTAGGTTTAAATATAAGAAATAAAATACAAAAAAATTTTAAAAAACATTAAAAATCTGACTCTGGCTAGACATTTAGCTAAATCTTGCTCTCAGAATATTGTCACATCTGCTTTAAGTGAATCTGTTATGCAAGATATTTGTCAGAGTACCTTAAAGGATAGAGAACTGGCACTTCATTGAGGTTACGGAACTGATTGGACAACCTTTTTTGAGCCTCCTGGCTTCCGAATGTTTATTTTGTGGCCAAATTCAGCCTGAGACTTGCTTTCATTGAAACTTTACTCCCTGATAATGAAGTTGAGGACAGGAAATCTACAGCTTTCACCTGCCTCTGTGGGAGGCTACCATATGCATATAAGCCCAAATATGAATGCTTGTGTCTCTTAATGTAGGTAGGTTCTTGGAAGCTTTGAGACATGTGAAGCATGACTCAACGATTAAGGTCCCTAGTTGTAGTAGAAGTCTTCTTTACTACAGTTGTGTGACCAATTGCATTTCTGCACATTGGTTCTTCATTGTTAAATCCATTTTACAGTATGCTACCTCAGTTTTTACTGGGAGGATTATGAAAGTAACTAGGTGGTATTGAGCTGAGATAAATTCAGAGTCCCCTGCCATTCCAGGAAATTTTTTTTTAATGTTTATATTTCTGTTTATATGTTAATAAGTGTGGATGAATCAGTTTCAGCTTTTGAAGACACTTAAGGTAGGGCTGATATCCCTGTAGCCGATGACCCCCCTAAGGCTACAATTTTTCTCCACTGGCCTGAGCCCAAAGTGTTCTCTTTAATTTCGAAAGAAAGGCACAGAAAACCTCCCTAACTCCAACTTATTTTCATATTGAGGCTATCTTATTTGTTTGTTCTTTAAATCTCTCTACGTGCCTCCATGCAGCATGGTGCACTGCTCTTCTCTGCTCCCTTCTCCCATTTTTTTTGCCATGCCCACAAGTGTTACATAACTATACTTCCGTGTCACTCAACTTTTATTTATTTATTTATTTTCGGTAAGTAGGAAAATACATACTTCTCACTATTAACTACACTGCTAAATTCCTTTGGGGAACTCCAAGAATAAAATAAATAAGAAAATCAGGAGTCCGTAGATACACTAGAATTCCAGTATTTCCTGTCTAAGCTTAGTTACAAAATGATCAAGTGAAAGCCAAAGCATGATTGTAGGATGGGCTATCACCAACATGATCTGCAAGATGTTTAGAGCAGCCAAGTCACTGTTTATGTTAATTTGTCAACCTGAAACTTCCATTTTTCTCATAGACACGCATAAATTCCATCTAAATGTGTGTGTGTTTGTGTAAGGTGTATCATAGCAAACCGTATGGGAAACTGACAGTTCCATGCCACTACAATGAAAAGTCACGTTGAAAAAGCTACCATCAACTTTTTTTTTTTTTTTCACTTTGGGCCTCTAACTAAGCTTTGTGACCACTCTGTGAGAACAAAACCAACGTAAAGAAACTGTCACACAAAATTGTCATTTACTTTATGATTCCATAGAGATGTTACTGGACAGTAAACAGAGTTTTGGGGAAGAGCTTTTTCTCCTTGTTGGGACAAAATAACACCTCCTTAGGAGGGCAGTTACCTCTTCTTTAAAGACCTGGGTTGGGGCAGGGGAGGGGTGCGTGACTGCCCAATTGGGAATTTTTTTTTTTTAAAGATTTATTTTATTTATTTATTCCCCCCCACCCCTCATTGTGTTTACACTTGCTGTCTTGCTCTCTGTATCCATTTGCTGTGTGCTCTCTGTATCTGCTTGTCTTCTCTTATCCTCATCTTCTCTTTAGGAGGCACTGGGAACCGATCCTGGGACCTCCGATGTGGGAGAGAGGCACTCAATCGCTTGAGCCACCTCATCTCCCTGGTTTGTTGTGTCTGTCATTGTCTCTCCTCTTTGTCTCTTTTTGTTGCACCAGCTGCCCCCGCGGGCCAAATCACCTTCACCAGGAGGCCCCAGGAAACAAACTCGGGACCTCCCATATGGTAGACGGGAGGCCAATTGCTTGAGCCACATCCGCTTCCCCCAATTGGGATTTATGGTAATGGAATGTACAATGAGTTGTACTTACAAGGCCTTATGCTTACCCAGCTGGTAGAGTCACTATTCGGGAAAGCCAAGAAGACTTTCTGGATGAATCAACCCACAGTGATCATTCCTTTTTAAAAAAAAGACTCATTAGGTTTGATGCAGTAAGAAGATACCTGGATTTTTGAGAAGCTCCTTATCTAGTAACCTAACCATTCTGAGCTTAGAGCTTTCCTTTGTAAAATTCAGATAGTATCTCCCACATCACAGGGCTATTTAATCAGAGGAGTAAAGGAAAGTGCCTGGGCCAATAGATGCTGGAACATTGAGATACTCTATAAATGTTAGTGTTCTTCCTTAATCTTATCTTTAAATAAATAACATAAAGTTGTACTCTGTGTATAGCTCTTATTTTTTGTGTTTGTTTGACTCCCCAAGCAGAATATAAAATCCTTGAGGAAAGGGACCTTTTATTATCCATTTTTGAAAGATCAATAGCCAATAAGCATAAAGACATCTATGTATGGAATTGATGCTTATCACATCTTTGTCAAATGAAGGCCATTGGCTTCTTAAAATATATGTATATTACAATGCTAATATTTTGTAACTTCCTCTTCTCTCCAGAGACAGCCTATAGTTACCCTATGACTCAACTCAGAAAGTCCCACACTATAATGAAGATGGGGCAACTGGGCTGAAGTTAGGAATTTAGAGAGGAAGGGAGAAATCCCCTCTCCACATTTCAGGGTTTGGAGATTCCCCTTCTCTGTACACTAGGACAGAAATCAGAGAACACATTCTGCTTGTTTGTTTTATTTTGTTTATCCATTGAGGAATTTATTCGTATGTATGTATTTCATCCCTGAAAAGAATCCTAAGATTTTCCCTCTAGTGTGTTTCACATCTTGCATCTTTGTGGTCCATGATGTACAAAGAGACCAAACTAATGGAACAGGAACTGATTATTCTGCCATTTTTCTAGATCTTTGAGTTGTGCATCAGATCCGGGCTAATTGTTCCATGCTTGTTTAACGTGGCTGTGAGCTTCACAACAATTTCAAGCTCTATGATCATCAGTGACTTCAAATTCGCCAACTTAACCATACTTCATCACCATAGTTAGAAACTGAATGATGACTTTGGAGCATGGCCTGTTAAAAACTTGTCTCTCTTCTCAGCATTGTTTATATGCACCATTCTGGTGGCAAGGAAAGATGGAAAAAAGCCACACATATAGTTTTATTTCTACCACTGAATCAAAACTTAGGCTTTCACTTTTGATACTCTGGCACCTGTGCAGGAAAAGAGAGGAGAAAAGAATTCACATTCTTTTTCAAGATCCCTTCTGTGTTCATTAGCAAACTAGAATTTGTACAGTACACATGTATAGTACACAGGGTGACTCCTCCTTGGATCTTGGCTAGAAAAACGAGCAATATAATATATACTCTTTTAGGTCCACATAGATGAACTCAAGTCTGACAAAACATCCCATCTTATGGGTTTGCCCAGGACCACGTTAAGGTCAGGACAGCAGGATGTCACAGCCCTAGGTCACTGACATCAGGAGCATCTGCTCAGCTTTGTTTTGACCTATTGTTTACTCAAAGTGGAACCAACATTTCTAAGTCAAAGAAATTGTAGATTTATTCTGGTTTGTAGAGGCATGGGTTTTTAATCTCTTATTCTCTTTAATATAATTTTCTTCCCTCACTAAAAACGAGGTTGAGAAAGTATTTTGAATATTTCAATGAGACCAAAACCTTGTAGTCAGGAAGCTCCCAATATTTCTCAATGTCTTTCCATGTTTCAAGAATCAATCTTCTTTCTCCATTTACTCTGGCATCCCATTAAAACATAGTTCTCTGTCACTCAATTGTTTTTTTGTCTTGGATCTACTGAGCCTGGGTTTGGTAAATGATTTTCAGTTCAGTGGCAGTCAACCATTCATTTATTCACTTATTCAATGACTCTAGCATTTGCTGAGCTCCTACTATATTCCAGGGTTGCAATAACCAAGTTTTATAGATGAGCAAAGTGAAACTGAGAAAATAAACAGCTTGCCCAATGCCAACAGTTGCTAAGAGCCAGAGCAGGGATTTAATAGAAGATCCTCAAACTTTAAGCCCCATGCCTTAGATATTAAGCACATCTAATTTCAACATCTAACAGAAATGGAAGAAAATGGGATAAACCATCTATAGTTACGGATTTCATTTCACTCATAAATGGACATTCCCAGCTAATCCACCCAACTGGCTTTCATTGTCAACTCCTACCTATCTTTGTCTTTTCTTCTCTAGGTCAAAATATCCTCAATTCAGGAGGAGGAAAATAGGTTTAAGACCAGAAATTGGGAACATCTGTTCAGAGTGGGCCAAGACTTAATTGCAAGGTCCTCTGTATTTTTAATGATACCCAAGAAGCATGAATCTGCATGTATTTAGTACACTTCACTTCCATTGTTATGTATCTCTCTAGCAAGAGAATAAACTACTTAAGGGCAGGAGAAGTAGCTTATACCTTTCCATTTCTTTAGTTTTGTGTTTGTCGTGTTCCCTCTTAAAAGTTATGCTTTCTTTATGGCCCAAGATATGTCATGTGCTTTATATCCATTCTCCCCAGATTACCTCATAATCTCCATTTTACAGATGAAGAAATTGAGGCTCTGCGTGGTTAATTGGCTTACTGAAATCATTCTGCAAATACACAGCAAAGGGTCCAGGATTTGTCCTTATATCTGTTAACAGCAAAATTCATACCTGCTTCTTTTTACCACACTAAGAGTCTTCTCAACATAGGTTAATGGGAGACCTTGAATCAAGTTCAAACCATGTACACTAATCTGGGCAAAAGTGTTGTGTCGTGTCCCCCCCCCCCCCGCATCTTTTGTGAAATGTATAATTGGTGTTATTTAAAAGATCTTTGTTTTCAGAGAAAATCTTTAAGGGATTTTCTGCCTCGTGAAACTTGAAAGGCAAACTTGATATGAGTAGTTATAAAGAGCACAGACATTCTATAAGCTTCTAGCTTCAGAATCAGCTTGATGGACATCTCAGTCAGTTTTGAAAGACAATCTAATATAAGGAAGTAGACAAGAAGGGAGATTCGAATTTTGTATTTAAGCAAATCTGCTTTATTCTTACTATCTGAAATAAGAGAAAAGGAAATTAAAATTGATTGCTCATGGACTAGGGATTGATAACATATGTAATAAACTTTTCCTGAACTTGTAGTTATATTTTAGCCTATTTTAAATAGCAGTTTGCTTTTAAGATATTTTTTTTAAAAATTTTAATCAAAGGTCAGAACTAAGGCTTCAAGAAAAATATTCCCCAGCTGCAACCCAAGATCACAAGTGATTCTAGAAGCTGTTCTTGGTGGGGCTGCCATTGGAAGCAGAGCGCTGTAAAAGTCAAAATGTGTAAGGGTGGTGGGAATGTTGAACAGTGGTTGTCCACCTAAAGGGGAAAAGTCTACAGATGGTCTCTCAGGGAATAGTTTTGAAAATACAGTCTGGTCTGTCTTTCTGCAAAAGGCTCCTAGGTCTAACTCTATGGCCCAAGGCATCTCTACTTTTCATTTGAGAAAATGTCACTGAGGGCAAAATGGGTGTTTTATCTGATGGATGATAGAGCAGAACCCTGTCCAGGACGTGGTAGGTAGGTGTTAGATTGAGGCTGTTAACTAAAATCTCACAGAGATTGGCACAAGAACCTAATACATCATTCTTTACCCCGAATTTTGAGATGAAGTTAATTTCCCTTGTGCCCAGGGCTTCAGCATTTCCCTAGACCTTGGGAGAAAGCAGCCTCATGTACTAACTTTTGTATGGCAAGAAAACTTTCAGTTGGTGAAGTTTTTGCAGCTAATTACATTTTGGGGCCCATGAATTTTTAAAATAAAAAATCTGCATAAATTATTATTTATTCTTTAAAAACCAAGTAGAAGGAGCAGATGTGGCTCAAGTGGTTGAGCACCTGCTGCCCACATGGGAGGTCCTGGGTTCGGTTGCTGGTGCCTCCTAAAACCAAACCAAATCAAAACAAACAACAAGCAAACAAATGAAAAAAACCAACTCAGGGTTGCTGATGTGGCTCAGTGGCTGAGCACTGGCTTCAAAGTTCCGGGTTCAATCCCCAGCCTGGTAGCGAAAACAAAACAAAACAAAACAAAACAAACACCACAAAAAAACCAAGTAGAAAATTGAGGCTTTAAAATATGTATTCAGAGAACATAGTCCAGAAAAGATTCTATGGTTCTCTGAAAGCCTGATAATATGAACTGATATCTTTCCTTGCCTCCCCTCTCTGATTTTGTTTTATTTTTTTCCTCCAGCCTCCTTCAACCCACTTCACTTGTTTGTTTATTTACACCATAAATATTCCTCCCACCAGTTATTACTAATCCTCCAACTGGCCATATTCTCCCGGCACTCCAAGAAACCAACCTTTTAATCCTGAAAACATTTATCAGAGTTGCTAGCCATGCTGCAGAGGTACAGAATATAGTCCTGGGAGAATGTTTATGCCCAACTCACCTGTAAATAATGACTATACAGCATCTTACAGATGCTACCAGGTATTTTAGGTGCCATAAATAACAAACTTCATATGCGAATTTATAGTAGAGTGTTTTCACTCATATTATCTCACATTGGTTAGGTAGAGAGATTATTGAGGAAAGGAAGCTTTAGAGAATTAAAGTTGCAGAGAAGGAGCTTGAACACAAATCTTCATCTCATAAAGTCTGCCTCTCCCTCCTACTCTGACTTGTTCAGTTTATCTTACACTGGGGAGTGTGGCTTCAGGAAGAGGAAGGACACAGGGCTTTGCAAAGCTTAGCTGAAGAAAGCTCTTCAAGGGTTAAGAAGCCAGGAGCTGATTCAGACCTCCAGTCATATCAAAGCTTAGGTACACCCGTGCAATGTAGGCAGAATTTACACTTCTAACTGGACACGGTGGCCTGGACATTATACACATGTGTGTCTGGTACAAATAGCTGGGTTCTGTCACTGGAGGCGATTATCTTGTTGGCCCACATGGGCAGGCTTGGTCTTTTTGACACGGATTGCCTTTCCTCTTGTGCATTATTGGAAAGTGGCAGGTTCTCAGACAGGAAACCAGAATTCGGAAGGTGGGCCTTGGGAAGGCGAGAGAAGGAATCCTGAGGTTTTTCTGAGACTCACTTCTTGGGTCTGAAATTTGAAGAACTGATTGGTACTTGAAAGGGTTCTAGGTGGTAGGAGTTCCTAAGACCTCAGGTTCACAGAGACAGCTGGGGAAATTCTACATTGAAGAGTAGAGAGCTGTACTTTGTAGGCTAGACTATTCAGAATGCTCACTCCCACTTCTACTATCCCATAACATTAGAAACATTTTGGTTAAATGGTTCAATGTTGTCTTAACTGCATGCAGTGGGAAGGTTGGTGAGGCAGCAGGGAGGAGAGGAAGTTAGAATGGTAAATGAGGTAGAGGTGCCTCTCCCTATAGCTTTTACTTGGAATAACACCATTAACCGACCTCCAAGGGGACAGATAATCTCAGGGGCAGAAACTTGCAGCAGGGCCCACCAGCCTTTCTCTGGATTGGAAGGGACATGAGATTTTTCTGAAGCCATTACCGTTTTGTGGTTCTTTTACTATTTCAATGTCAAGCAAATGAGATACACTGAGTATCTATGCAGATAGAAGTCGAATATTTACTTCCTCTTTGTCCCTGGCATGCCCACAGTGTGTTAAGGGTACTAGCATTATGGAAATCCCCTCTCCCCTTTCTGTCTGTGATTAGCTGGGCCCCGAAGTAGTAGTATTTATCTAGGATCATATTCCACCTTGCAGTGTTCCCAAACACCAGAATATAGGACCTGATGTCAATAGAGCCTGTCTTAGTTTCCTGGTTGCTAAGACAAATCCCATGCAATGGGGTGGCTTAACAACAGGAATTTATTGGCTAGAAGGCTGGCTTCTTCGTGGGTTTGGTAGTCTTCTGGAAGGCTGGCAGTCTTTGGAGTTCCTTGGCTTTCCCGCCACAGGGCGATGTCCTCTCCTTTCTCTTCTAAGTTCCACTGACTTCCAGCTTCTGCTCCTCCACATGGCTTTGTCTTCATAAGGCTTCCAGTAATAAGATTAAGGCCCGTCCTCATTCAGTTGGGCCAAACCTTCACTAAAAATAACATCATTAAAAGGTCCTGTTCGCAATGGGTTTACTCCCACAGGAATGGATTAAGATTAAGTACACGTCTTTTTCTGGGGTACATAATCCTACCTATCACAGTGCCCAAATGCTAAGTTTTTTTAAAAAAATAATTGTATGGGAAAATTTCTGAAAAATCGAACCCTTAAAAATTGCAAGTTGGTTTTTCTTGAAAGAAGTTAAACCCAAATTCGCCTTGGGGCAGACAGTTTCCACTTGCCTGGATCCTCCCCATTAAACAGATAAAAGTTGTGTGTGCTCAAGCTTGGACACTGTGTCTGCCACTCTTCAGGGGGTGCTGACTGAAGGCGGTGCAAAACTAGGAAGACCTGAGTCCCAGCTCCATGTAAGTTTGGAGTGAGCTGTACTGCACCTACTGTTTCCTCTGGTTATGAGGTTGTATTTCTTTTGAGCAGTTGTTCATATAGACTGGAGAGTTGAGAGCAGCATTCTGCCAGACGGGTGAGCAGATGAGCTCGTCACCTCATGCTAAAGGAGAGGATATCACCAGAATGGGTCCAGGATGGGACCACTGGAATCCACTGAACAAGCATGAGCCCTCCCTCAGGGGCCTGGCAAATAACATAAATGATTGAAAAAGACTGGTGAGATTCTGGCAAATTGGAAAGCATGGCTCATTTAGAGGGGGTGGCTGCTTCTGTGCTTGAGCTGATTGATGACATGCAGATATGTGTGTAGGATGTTACTACATCTTCTTGTTTTTCAAGAGAAGATGGAAGTCTTGATTTTTATGGGAAATATCTCAATTGAAATATTGGTAACAATTCTTGTTTTCTTCTTGTTGTTTTTTTTTTTTTTTTTTTTTTAAAAAAAAAACAAGCTACATAACCAAAATGAAACTTGTCTGTGGGCCTGATTTGCAACCTTTGGGCTATTATGTCTGGGTAAAATGATGTGGCCTGGGAGTAAGAAGGAATGCCAAAGTCCTGTGGGTAAAGGATGAGGGTTTCTCTGAATGGAGCAGATACTCCCATCGTCATTTGTTCTGGGAGGCAACCAGTCCTGGGACAGGAATGGAGAGGCAGATTTACACCTGAGGGAGGAGAATCTCCTTCTTCCCTCTCTGGGCTTCTGGAGGGCTGGCCTGGCTTCCCTTGTCTTTTCTCTGAACTTCAGCCAGATCTTATTAAAAGTTGTAGCCCAGTGGAGGGGAATGATGTGGAATACAGTGGAAAGAGGAGAGCATATACCTCTTTCTCCAGACCTGATTGTCATGGACCATAACAACGGCAATCTCTGGAATGCCAACAGCTGGGAATGTGGTGTTATGGCCGCTCAGGGGCAGGGAAGGGGATCCCAGTGCTCAGATGCTCAAGGGACCTGTTCCTGAGCACAAATGACACGGCTCAGGGGATTCCCAGAAAGGCTGGAAGATGCTTTGAGGGGCTGACTTCCCATGTGGGCAGGCAAGGACCTGAAGCATTGTAAGGAGAGTACTGATGGAAACTTCACCCTTTTTGTAGACACACGTGGTTAAAAGTAGGACCTTAGGTTAAAGAAATGAGGGTTGACATTTATCTGAAGCTTCAGACTTTATATAGTGTGGTATATTGAGTTATGTACCCCAGAAAAAAAAAATGTTCTTAATCTTAATCCCTTCCTGAGGGTGTGAATCCATTGTAAATAGGACCTTTTGAAGACGTTATTTTTAGTTAAGATATGGCCAACAGATTCCAAATGGGTCTTAATCTTATACTGGAGGCTTTACAGAAAAAAAGCCAAGAGAAGAAACAGAAAGCGGAAGTAAATAGAACCGGGAGGAGAAAGGAGAGGGCCTCGCCATATGACAGGAAAGCCAAGGAACCCAAGGGCTGCCAGTCAACTAGAGCGCTACCTACCCTAGGAGGAAGCAAGCCTTCCAGCCTCTGAGAAGGAGCACCGACGAGCTCCTGTTGTTAAGCCAACCCACTGTATGGTATTTGTCAGAGCAGCTGGGAAAATAAGACACAAAGTAATCCACCAATGTCATCTCATGGGGTCTGCACAAAAGCCCTGGGAGGGAGGCAGGTGGGTGTCATGTCCCCATTACACAGATATGGAGCCTGGGGCCTAGAAAGTTTAGGTCCAAAGTCACACAGCTCATGAGGCACAGAGCTGGCAGACAAACCAGAGTTCTGCCTCTCTAGACCTTGGATGAGGCAGGGGATGGGCCACCCTAGCCCACCAACCCGGACAGAAGTAGAGGTGCAGGACAGGTTCAGAGAAAGGCTTTGTCTACAGTGCTTTCCCTTTAGTTCCTGACTTCTTTTTTTAGTTTATTTAATTTAATTTATTTATTTTTAAATTTATTTATTTTTTATTGTGGGTAAAAATCAAAATTTTCACAATACATACCAATATTTGTAAAATGATATATAAATATATATGCATATATGTGCATTTGCTCACAAAAATGTTATATATATATATATTTTAAAAGGTGGTTAGATTACCTAAAATATTACACGGAACCTACTGGGATTCCCATGTTGCCCACCTCCCACACCTCCCACCACATCCCACACAAACATCTCCCACAAGTGTGGCTCATCACCCTCAATGGACTTACACATCCTGGGGCCTTGCCACCAACCATAGACCACAGTTCACATCGTAGACCACACTCTCTCCCACACAGTGCTGAATGGTGTGTGTTGATTTAAAATGGCCTATATCTGTCGCCACAACGGCACTCAGGGCAGCCCTCAAGTCCTGAAAAAGCTCCTGTATTTCAACTGCACATCCCCTCCCTGCCCCGAAAGTGTCCAGTGGCCACCAGCTCCACCTCACTGTTATAATTTCTTCCACTGCTAGAATCACCATATGTGTACAACAGAATACCATCAAGTCCACTCTAGTCCATAGTTCTTCCCCCAATCCTGAAGGGACTGGGATGGTGATGTCCACTCCACCTCCAAGTGAGAGAGGGCTTATATCCCATGGATATGGTGGGTGTTCCTGACTTCTTGCTTCAGGACGATTGACAAAGACAGGAATGGTATGTGAGGGCAGCTACTTCTATTACTCCCTCACCCCAATTCTTACTCCCGCAGGGCATGGCCCCCATTCTGCTGACTATGCCAGGTCAGATTCACAGGGAAGCGTGTCTTAAATCTTCCTGTCCTAGTTCCGCCCCACCTCCCAAAAAAGTTGTGATTTCACTGGGCTTTGGACTCTTAACTTTCTGTGTGTGCCTTTCTGCTGAAGTGTTAATATCAACTCAATCAAACTGCTTCCAGGTTGATTTTGCACCTTCCTTTTACAAAGGGTTTTCACATTCTTTTGTCTTTTAAAACTCCCCCAAACACTATAATTTTGGGAAGAGCTATGCTTACTGTTCTGTAGATGAGGAAACTTGAGGGAACGGCTAATATGAAGTGGAGCTGGGATTCAAACCGAGAACTGATGACTATTGTATTAGTTAGGGTTCTCTAGGAAAACAGAACCTACAGGAGAGATCTGTAAATAGTATGAGATTTTATAAAATTGTCTCACATGACCTCGGAGATGCAGAAGTCGAAATTTCATAGGGCAGGCTGCAAACCAGGGGCTCCAATGAAGGTCCTCTGTTGAGTTCCCCAGGAGATGCTGTCTGAAGAAGAGATGGAAATTTTCTCTCCGAATGCTGAAATCACTTCTCCTTTTAAGGCCTTCAAGTGATTGGCTGAGATGTCACTCATTGCTAAAGGCAATCTCCTCAGTTGACTATAGATATAACCAGCCATCTGTGCAATCAACTCACTGATGATTAAAGTCTATGAAATCCCATTGTATTACAATTAGCCCAGTGCTTGCTTGACCAAACAACTGGGCACCTTTACCTGGCTGAGTCAACACATTAGCCTAACCATCACAACTGTCAATCCAGGTTTCTTCTTCTTTTTTTTCACTACAATTATAGTGCTGCCTTTGAACTTGTATGAAACAACTGACGCCACGCACTTCCACCTCGATCACTCCCGCCCCCCACAACAGACAAACACAACTTGAGACGCTGCTGCTTACTGTTCTTTTTTTTTTTTTACAGCATAAAATTTCCATTTTAACTACTTTCAAATATACAACTAAATGGTATTAATTACATTCACAATGTTGTACTACAATCACCACCATCCATTGCCAATTCTCATTCATCACCCCTAACAGAAATTCTGTGCCTGTTAGACATTAACTCTTCCCACCCATCCCTGGTAGCCTGTAATCACAATATTCAGAAAGTGATTCAATAATCTGAATATTCTTGGTATTTTATATAAGTGAAATCATACAATAATTATCCCTTTGCATCTGGCTTATTTGACTTAACATGATGCTGTAGCATGTACCAGAATTCCATTCCTTTTTACAGCTGGATAATAGATTACATTGTATGTGTACACCAACATTTTTTTTTTATATATAAATATTTATGCATATATGTGTATTTGCTTACAAAAATGTTATATATATACATATATTTTAAGAGGTGCTTAGATTACCCAAAATATTACACGGAACCTACTGGGATTCCCATGTTCCCCACCTCCCACACCTCCCACCACATCCCACACAAACATCTCCCACAGTGTGGCCCACCACCCTCAATGAACTTACACATCCTGGAGCCTTGCCACCAACCATAGACCACAGTTCACACTGTAGACCACACTCTCTCCCACACAGTTCTGAGTGGTGTGTGCTGATTTAAAATGGCCTACATCCATTGCCACAACAGTACTCAGGACAACCTCCAACTCCCAAAGAAGCCCCTGTATTTCAACTGCTCATCCCCTCCCAACCCCAAAAGTGTCAAGTGGCCACTGGCTCCACCTCATTGTTATAATTTCTTGCATTGCTAGAATCACCATATGTGAACAACAGAATACCATCAAGTCCACTCTAGTCCATAGTTCTTCCCCCAATCCTGAGGGGACTGGGATGGTGATGTCCACTCCAACTCCAAGTGAGAGAGGGCTTATATCCCATGGATATGGTGGGTGGGATGATCCTGCCTGCAGATGCAGGCCCTCTCCATTCCCTGGGATGGCCATTGCCCATCGTTGTCTCCTCATCAGGTGACTTGGATGAGTCCATTGAGCTGTAGGGTAGGAGTTGCAGCACCACCTAGATTTCATGCACACCTGGCACATAGGTAGGCGAGAGGCTCCAGTCTCTGGAAGTATACCTAAAAACTCCAGCATCACATATAGGTTTGAATAGAAGGGACTGGTGAACCATGTGCAGGGAGGACTTATTTGAGTCTAATTCTGTCACTCTCAGTAGCACAGATTCAAAAATAGAACCCACTGATAAGGCATCAGTCTCTGGGGCTATCCCCCCTTATATAGGACCAGGGTGTCTCCGGAGCTCT
>JAKSZT010054341.1:16676684-16729340 GCA_026826555.1 Tolypeutes matacus | reverse complement strand
TTTTCTCTTTGGCAGTTTTTCTTCTTATTTTATTTCCTTGCTTCTTTCTATGTTCCCTTGAAGGCAAAAGGTTAGAGGAATCAAAAGCTGTAAGGAAGGCAGAAGGATAATAGAAATATTGATAAAAGTTAGAAGAGGGGCAAAATGAGACTTAATGAGATGAATATTTAGCTTGTGTAGGCAGTGTAGATTACTAGGAAAAAATATGGAGTTCCTACAATGGACTGGGAAAACAAATGGAGGAATATATATATATGTAGTGATTTAGAAGGCTAGAACTATGAGGAGGGAGAGAAAGGTCTGAAAGGAAAAAGTTAATACTAATAAAAAAAAAAAAAAAGAAAAAAGAAGAAGAAGAAAACAAAATAGTTGGGATAGAAATTGACACCCTTAAGTTGTGGGCCTATGAAAAAATGTTGTCTCTAAGAGCCACAACAGAAAACAGAAGGCAGAAAGATGCAGGAAGGATAAGCGATAGTTTGTAATACAGAATCAATATATACAGCGAGTGGGAAATTACTGAATAAGAAGCCCAGCAAATAAGTGACCAGCTGGCAGCACCTATTTAAAAAAAAAAAAAATAGAAGGAAAAAGGAAGGGGGGAGGAAAACGGGAATAATAGCAATAGACCAGAAAGTAACAGAGATAAACCAAAGATCCACACAGGCAAGCAGTCAAACAGAGCTAAGGGTGGTCAATGATTCCCCTAGGGTCCACATGGATCCTTCCTGCCTTACTTGTGTTTATCAATGAATCTCTCCACAGGGTTCTATATGCAGGTCCTGAAGCAGCTTTTAGCTATTAAACTAAATTAAAAAGAATTTATTTTTCATTTGTTGAGGTGACCTCACTTTTTTTTTTTTTTAGCCAAATGCAGGACCCAAAATAATTCCTCCTCTAGACCAACCCCCTTACGGAAGGGACCCTAGCTGGGCCCGTGGAAATTAATCAAGCACGTCCCACTTTCTGGACTCCCCAGGTTAGCTGAAGCTCTGATATTAGTCAGTGAGGAGTGCTAAAGAGGGCGGATTCCGCCCCTTCTGGCACTGAGCTCCAGCGTCACCGGGTTGCTCAGTAAATCAGTTTGAGTGCAGATTCCCGTCTGCTCTCAGCCTGATGCTGCTTCAGGTCGGCTTATCTGCTCCCCAAAGCTATGGGGCGGTGCAGGCAGCCAGATCAATGTCTAAAAATATAAAATTCCCTTCCCTGTCTTCCAACCGAACCCTCCCTTTTTTGGGAAGTGTCCCTTCCTCCTGGCTCCGCAGCGGCCAGGGTCTTATCCCTGGGTGGCTAGGGAAATCAGCTCAGTTCCCCGAACAAAATCCCCCCTCCGGTTCACCAGGTGCTGATTAGCTTGTTTGCTCTGTTCATACAAGGTCCAAGGGGCGCCAGGCAGCCAGATCCCCAGAAAATAAAACTTTTTCGCCCCGCCCGCGGCTCCAAATGGCCGTTTTATTTTTTTTCCCCTAACCGCGGTGCTCAGCCGCCTGTGCCAACCTCCACCGGCAGCCTCAAAACTCACGAATCTCCACCGTTCGGTCCACGCCGCCGATCCGTGCAGATAGGTGTCCCAAGCTTCTCACTCCACGCGTGCACAGCACAGACCCCCGGGCAGGACCCCGTCCACAATCCGCCTTGCTCTGGGAGCTTGCAGTGTGCACCCTCCTACACTAACACCATCTTGCCTTACTGTTCTTTAGATCGCCTCATGACACCAGCACCCAGTAGGTGCTTAATAGATATTTGTTGCATTGGATTAAAAGTCTGTCTTCTCAGCAAATTCATAATATAATAGGCCTGTATATTCTCTCCCATTAACATTTCCCAGAGCAAGGCTTAGGCGACATGTCTTGCTGAATTCTTACAAGGGTCTGCCTAAGAGGGCAGGGGTGGGACTTCACCACTTTCTGTAGCAAAGTAGACTCCCAACCTGCTGGGCCGACTGGGTGGGTCGCTGCACACACCCCACTTGCCTTCATTCCTAATAAGTGCCCCTGTGCACATGTGCACCTCCCGCTCTTGAATTCCAAGACTGCAGAGAAACAGGATGCTGGGTTTTTGTTGTCCAAATAGTAACGCTGCCCAAGGGTCTAAGAGAATATTTTAGTTTCCTAGGCTGATCGAGCAGATACCATGAAATGGGTCTGGATAAACAATGGGGATTTATTCGCTCAGGGTTTGAGGCTGGGAAAAAGTCAAATCAAGGCATCAACAAGGTGATCCCAAGACTGTGGCCTTCTGGGACTGGCTGCTGGTGATTCCTGGTCCTTAGCTGGTCACATGGCAAAGGCACATGGCAGCATCTCCTGGTCTCTCCCTTCTCTTCCAGGTTCCATTGAGTGCCAGCTTCTTGCTTTCTGTGGCTTTTTTCCTCTCTCTCTGAATTTCATTCCTCTCATAAAGACTTCAGTAAAGGATTAAGACCCGTCCTGACCGGGCCACGCCTTAACTGAAGTAGCCTCATCAAAAGGTCCTGCTTACAGTGGGTTCACACCCACAGGATGGATTATATCTAAGAACATGTTTTTCTGGGGGGTACAAACAGCTTCAAACCACCACAGAGAGGAAACGAGAGAAGAGCGCATCAAAACCCACCCGTAAGAGAGGGAAATTCCATGCCACGGGGTCTACTCGTTCTGTCTGCAGCCCTGCTCTGTGCTGAGCCACCAGCTGTGCTGCTGTCCCCATGGGCCTCTGAAGCGGCCGTAGAAGGAGGACATGTCGAGGTGAGCACCGGGCTGCCTGGTGGGTTGATGCTAATGTCAGCACCTACCCTTATAATTTAAAAGGCAGCTGATGAGTCCTCTGGTACTCGGAGTCTCCAGGGGACAAAGAAGCACTGTAAACACCTGCAGTGCCAAGACCATCTAATTGGCTTCCGTGAGCGCCAGGTCCACGTGGCAACTCACGAGCAGTGTTTCAGGATACAGACACCCACGTGGCAGGTGCCGGGTGGCCAGGCCTTTCGCTGGCCTTGCCAACAAGCTCTTCTCCCTCTGTCTTGCAGAATGAGTTATGTGCCTTCTGATCTCGAAGCATTCGGGACAACCGCACATTGTCAGAGAGGTGATAAAAAATAATGAGACCAGGATGACAGGACCAAAATAGGGGTATTCACAGTGAGCAGACCCCATATGGGTCTCCTGCAGAAGAGGGGACTGCTTGGATGGAGGAGCCTCTCCTCTGTGTCCTGTGTCCTTTGGGGAAGGGTCTTGCCTGCAGGCAGCCTCACTCCCTTAGCAGCTGGTCTGCTTCTCTTGCTCCCCGATAGTCCCATAGCCTGCACTATGTTCCTGTAATAAACCACAGGGGTATGAATGAGGACAGACACCATGCAGATGTCCTTGGAGGCTTCCCAGTGTCACAGAAGTACGTGCTCTGAGCTAGCGTTTTGCGGAATGATGAAAAACATGTGGTTTCCCCGAACTTCCAAGAATTAGAGGCAGATTCTAGGAGGGTGGGGATTATCTGGACTTAAAAAGAATAGTCTGGTGCATCTGGTGAGGAGATACAGATGCCCATTTAAAGGATACGATAGGAGTTGAGCTGCAGGGCTGGGCGTGGACTGTGGAGACTTTGCCCGGCGAGGCTAGCACAGGAGGCTGCCTTTCCTTGAGGCTGACAGCTGAGAAAGAGAGGTTTTCTCCAAATTTTCTAATGTCCACGAAGAGCACGAACATCCCGGTGGTGAGTCAGGTCCCTCTGACCCATCCTCACCTAGTCAGAGAGAGCTCCCCACGCCCAAGCCTGAGCGTGCACATTCCTTGGTTCCTGGGTTCTGCAGGTTATATGAGACTCCTAGAGGGTCTGGTCCCAGCTTACCCCCATACCAAATTACTCAAGCTCTGCCAGGAGGCTGCCTTCTCTCTTACCGCTGGGCTTTGTGCCTTCTGCTTTCTCAGCTTGCCTAATTCGTACTTCAAGATTCAGGCTTTGGAAGCTTTCCGGCACGGCTGCCCCACACTGCCCACCCCCACCTGAATGAGAGGTGCCCACAGCGGCCTCACTGCCCATCTCTCTCTGACCCCGCCTTAAGCACACACTGTGACTTGTCTTTTTCCTCCTCTGCATTCTCTATTCCAGTGCAGGGACCTCATCCAGTGTGGGGACAATCTTCTTCTTTGTACCCCAGGGTACACATTTTTCTTTTATTAAATATGGACTGAGCTCCTAATATGTGATAGTCACTATGCTAAGCAATGGCAAAGAAAAGATGCAGAAATATCGAAGAGGTTGCCATCAGGAAAGCTGAGCTCTAGCTGGGGTTGGAGGCAGGCAAACAGGCAATCACCATAGTGTACGGTGGGTGGAGGCCACAGACACGGGAGTTCATCTGGGGACCGTTCCGAAACCTGACTGTGTGGGAAAGGCTTCCTGCACAAGTGCCTGATTTCTGAGACCTGCGGGACGAGCAGGAATTACGCAAGTGATAGGAAAGGGGAAGGAAGGGATGTTTGTGGGGCAGAGGGAACAGCATTCTGGGGAAAAGTCCTGAGGCAAGAGAGAGTATGGCTCATTTGGAAATTTAACTTTCTTACTGATCGAGCCCAGTGTGAGAGCAGGAACTGGAAGGGATGAGGCTGCAAGGAAGGTTCAGCCCAGGTATCGAAAGAGGCTCCTTTGATGATATTTATAAAGAAATATGGACTTTAATTGTGGACAGGGAGGAATCATTGGAGGGTTTTTTGTTTTGTTTTGTTTTTGAGGTACCGGGGATTGAACCCAGGACCTCGTACACGAGAGGGAGGCACTGAACCATTTGAGCTACATCCACTCCCCATTGAAAGTTGATTTTTTCATTTGTTTGTTTTTAGGAGGTACCAGGGGTTGAAGTCAGGACCTTGTACGTGGGAAGCAGGTGCTCAACCACTGAGCTACATCTGCTCCCCATCATTGGAGGGTTTTAAGCAATGGAGTAGCATGCCTGTGTCAGCCTTCAAGAAGCCCGGTCTGGTGGGAAAAACAGACTCACAAACAAATAATTAATACTGAGTCATTACGGCCACCCTGGGAACATGCAGCCACAAAAGTGCAGAGGAAGCATAAAAATCAGAGCAGTTCTGTTCTCAGAGAGGGCTTAGGAAAGAGGGAGCAAGGGTGGGTGAGGGGAGCTGGTCAGGAAAAGCCGAGTGGTTTGGGTTAGAGTACTCCTGCCTTGAGCAGAGAGGGCCCAGGAAGCGGCTCCTGCAGCCCTCTGCCTTCACGGTCTTCGGGTATGCTACTGACGAATGACTGGTGTATATTTTGATTTAAAGGTAGAGTTCGTGTACTTGATTGTGTTGTTGTTGATGGGATAAGGAAGTGGAGTGAGCAAAATTGCATAATATAATGATCAGAAAATGTGATTCTCTCTTGTTGAATATCCCTAAGGATGGAAAACTGGAAAGGGCATTTGCTCCCAGAGACCAGGTTATAAAGTAAACCTGCGAACAGAATTAATGGCAAGGGAGTTTATAAGGACGGGAGAAGATGACTGTGACAAAGGAGAAGAGGAAGCAAGTGCTGGGACTTCAGTGCCTGACGGATAGATGCACCCCTGTACGGTGCCCCCTGGAGAGTGACAGCACCTGACCAGGCCCAGGGGAGAGAGTGTGTGTGTGCAAGACATGCCTGGGGAGTGAAATTTAATTGCTTGTGCAATCCTAAAAGTGAATGACCATAATTGTGACCATAAATAACAGCACTAAATTATATATTTGAATATAACCAAAAAGGGAATTTTTAGGTTGTATATATGGTACAAGAATAAAAATTAAAAAAACAAACATTGAACCCTATTGTAAATGATGGACTGTAGTTAATAGCACTATTATAAAAATGAGCTGCCATTGGTTGTGACAACTGTACCATGCCAATGCAAGGTGTTAATAAATAGGGAGGTATATGGGAATCCTGTATTTTAGGCATGATCATTCTTCTCTAACTAAAATAAAAATTATAATAAAAAACAAAAGTGGTAACTACACACAATGGAATAATATTCAGCCATGAAGAAAAATAAACAGAGCAAGTATCCCCTTAAATTTTGTACCCTGATGCCTCCCTTGCCTCTCCTTGGTCCCACCCTGGAGACAGAGGTTTAAGAGGATGACACGTAGTATCTGGGATAGTACAAACAGTGTCCCAAGGATCAGGTGGGATCCTCGTCAGTGCTCAGTTTGACAGGCAATGGAGTAGTGGAACTTCAGCGTCTCAGTTCTAGACCCCTGTTCCCATCGCCACCCTGGCCCACCCCCCTGTCCCCACAGTCCTGTGCTTCTCTTGTGGCGTGTACATGGGCACGCTTACTTTTCCCAGTCACTAGGGTAGGCTCTTGGGCCAGCTAGAGAAGGGAATGGAGGAAGCTGGTTGGCCAGTGTGTGGAGATGAACACTGCTGGAAACTCGTTTTCTCAGTTATCGTTTCATTTAAGCCTCAGGTCAGCCCTAGGAGATGGGTGGGGCAGGGATTTATTGACTCTGCTACAGCTGAAGAAACAGACGGAGAGGCCAAGCCATTCTCCTAAGGACACCAGCGGGGACAGAGCTGCCCCTACACCCCAGCTCTCCTCCGTGAGTGCACATGTCCTGTTCCAGTCATGGCCAGGGAAATGTAGTGCCAAATTCTGGGCACAGCATCGCTTAACTGGTACGCTACTATCAATTGTTACTTAAAGAAACCAAATGGCAAGAGTGGATTGGTGAAATATGTGGATGTATCCAATGGAGTACTTAGAAACAACCACCGGATGTACATGTAGGAGCATGCATGGATCTTAAAACTCAGCACTGAGTGGAAAAGGTAAGAAACAGCAAGAGATATATGACACAATATAGAAAATGAAAATAAGCCACAATATTTTAAAAATAACCAGCATAAATAAAAATGTAAACATTGAACAAAGCCAAATGGTTACCTATGGGAGAGGGGTGCGGAGGTAAAAGCTAATAAATAAATACCCAAGGGAAAGACTGCAGAGCCCAGTAATGACAGTGTGTCACCAACAGAGGAATAAATAGTATGTCCTCAGCCTTTGTAGCCATAGGTGCAAAAACCCCAAAACAAACAAATACAAAAACTGACAGCTACCTCAAAAATATAGCCCAAACAGCTATAAACTGTGAATTTTGTTGACCATGAGAGGCAAGGCAAAGTAGGCCAACCTAGTGCTTTTTTGTTGTTTGTTTATCCACTTCACAGAGAAATCGTTCCTGGTGTTTCCTTAGTGAGGATTTATAATATCCATTCATCCACCCATAAACATTTAGCAATTGCTCCTGGCACTGTGAAAGCTACAGAGATAAAGTTCTCTTCTCTGGAGAAGGTTTTCAATCCAATTAAAGATGAGGTGCCAGGCACATGGCAAATTCGGATTTTAGAGTTTGACTATACATACAGGCTTGCAAGAACAGCACTAAAATGCCATTTGAGCTGTTCCACTTAGTCATAATGAGTTGAGAGAGAAGTAATAGTTGGGGTTGGGAAAATCACATGGCTTGATTTTATGAATTAAAACCCAAAGCAAATGAGAAATGGCTGCCTCCAAATGATAATAGTGTCTTAGTTTCCCAGGACTGCCCAAAACAAAGGACCACACACTGGTTGGCTTAAAACAACAGAAATTTATTGTGTCACAGCTGTGAAGGCTGAAGTCTGAAACCAAGGTGTCAGCAGGGCCATGTGACATCCGAAACCTGTAGAGGAGATTCCTTCCTCGCCTCTCCTAGCTTCTGGTATTTGCTGGTCATCCTTGGAGATCCTCGGTTTGCAGGTGCATCGTGCTGCCATTTCCATCTTCATATGACTTTTCTGGTGTCTGCCTGCTGTCTCCTCCCCCCCTTCTTTTAGGGACACCAGTCATATGTCCTCTGTAATCCAGTTTGACCTCATTTTAACTAATCACATCTTCAAAGACCCTTTTCCAAATAAGGTCATTCATGGGACTCAGGATTAGGACATGAGCTTTTAACCCATAACAAATAGGTAACATTTCTTTAGTACGTTTGTATTGCCAGTTAGTGCTCAAAGCATTTTTTTTTTTTTTTTTTTTTGCATTTTATTTCATTTAATCTTCACAATCACCCTTTGAGGAAGGTGCCTGTATTATCCCCCATTTTTACAGTTGAGAATTCTGAAGCTTAGGTTGAGTAACTTGCCCAAGGTCACACGGTGAGGAAGAGATTCAAAGGTACCTATTTCCATTCCAAAGTATTGTTTTCTTTAAAAAAATCCCCTAGACCAGGGGTCAGTATACATTTTCTATAAAGAGTGAGACGGTAAATATTTTAGGCATCGTGGGCCATATCACCTCTGTGTCAAATATTCAACTCTGTTGTTGCACTGTGGAAGCAGGATGTAAACACATGGGCAAGGGTGTGTTCCAATAAAACTTTACTTACAGAAACAGATGGTGGGTCAGATTTTGGCCTGTGGGCTGTGTTTGCCAACACCTGCTCCAGACAACGAAAATAGCTTGCTTTTTCCTGATTGTATATTTGCTCTTTAAAATAAAACAACTAATATCATCCATATAAGGAAATAAGATGTTATGGCTTATGCATACCTGTAAAGCCATGACCCCACTCGATATGATAAACATATCCTTAACCAAAAGTTTTCTTCTGCACCCTTGGATTCGTTGCCCACCTTATTTTACCATTCTCTATCCCCAAGCAGCCACGGATCCCCTTGCTGTCACCATAGAGCAGTTTGCATTTTCTAGAGTTTTATATAAATGGAGTCAAGGAAGCGGGTATAGCTCAAGTGGTTGGGCATCTGTCTACCACATGGAAGGACCCAGGTTCAATCCCCGGGACCTCCTGGTAAAAAAAAAAAAAAAAAAAAAAATAATAATAATAATAATAAATTAAATGGAATTGTATGGTATATACCCTCATTTTTGGGGAGTGGGGATTTCTGCCTTCTTTCCCTGTACATAATTATTTTGAGATTTATTCATGTTGTTATGGATGTCATTTATTTGTATTGCTGAGTAGTATTCCATTGTATGGATACACCATTATTTATTTCTTCATTTACCTATTGATAAAAAAAATTTTTTTCAGTTTTTGTCCATTTCAAATAAAGCTGCTATGAACATTTGCGTATCTTTGTGTGACTCTGCTTTCATTTCATTTGGGTAAATATCTGGAAGTGAAATTACTAGATCATATGATAGGTGAATAATTGAAAACTTTTGAAAAGTTTTTAAAATTTTAAATATTTAAATTGGTTGTACCAGTTTATTCTCCTACCAGCAGTGTATGTTTCAGTTTCTTTATATGCTAGCCAGCTTATGGCCTGGTTAGATTTGACGTTCTGCCATTCTAGTGGGAATGTAGGGCTATTTTATTATGGATTTAATTTGTATTTCCTGAATAATTAATGATGTTCCGTAGCTTTTCATGTCCTTTGTTGCCATCTGTATATCTTTTTGGTGAACTGTCTTTTGCCCATGTTTTTATTTTAAGAGTTCTTTGTATTTTTCGGTATAGTTTTTTTTGTCAGATAGAAGTTTTGGAAATGTTTTCTCTTGGTCTGTGGTTTGCCTCTTCATTGTTTTGACAGTGTCTTTTGAAAAGCAAAAGTTTTAAATTTTGATGAAGTCCAATTTCTTACTTCTTTCTTTTATGTTTTATTCTTTTTGTACTGTATTTAAGTGATCTTTGCAAACCAAGGCCACTAAGATTTACTCTGATTTTTCTTCTCTAAGTATTGTCATTTTAGGTTTTACATTTAATCTGATTCACTTCAAGCTCATTATTTTTGTGTGGGATGCGGTAAACATCAAGATTCATTTGTTTGCATGTTGTTATCCAGTTGGTTCAGTATCATTTGTTGAAAAGAAATTTCCTTTCCTCAGTGAATTTGCCTTGGGCCCCTTGTCAAAAACTATCTGCCCATATATTTGCAAGTCCATTTCTAGACTCTATAGTCTATTCCATTAATCTATTTGTCTATCTTTATGCCAACACAACACTATCTTGATTACTTTTTATTAAGTCATGAAATTAGATAGTGAACATCCACCAACTTTGTTCTTTTCAAAATAGATTTGTTTATTGGAGGTCCTTTGCATTTCCATATAAATTTTAGAGCCAGTTTGTCCAGTTCTATACATATATAAAAAATGTCTACTGCTATGTTAATTGGGATTGTGTTGAATCTATAAATCAACTTTGGGGAATTGACTTAACAATAGAACATCTTTTGATATAAGAACACAACATATCTCCTTTTAAATTTAGGTCTTCTTTAATTCCTCTCAGTAAGGTTTCATAGTTTCCAGGTATAGGTCTTATACATCTTTTGTCAGATTTTTTCCTAAATACTTCATTTTTTGGATGCTATTGTAAATGCTATTTTTAAAATTTCAGTTTTAGATAGTTCTTTGCTAGCATGTAAAAATGCAACTGATGTTTGTACATTACTTTAAAAAAAAACCTGAAACCTCACTAAATCTATTTTCTCTAGTAGCTTTTTGTAGACTCCTTAAAATTATCAATATAGGTCGCGGATGTGGCTCAAATGGTTGGGCATCCGTCTCCCATATGGAGGGACCTGAGTTCCATCCCCGGGATCTCCCGGTAAAATTTAAAAAAATAAAAATAAAAATAATCAATATCAGTGATTATGCTGTCTATGAGCGAAGATAGGTTTATTTCTTCCATCCTAATATGAATGCCTTTTATTTCTTTTACTCGCCTTATTGCACGGAGTAGGACATCCAGTACAATGTTGAATATAAGTGGTAAGAGCAATCATGGCCTTCCTTTTCCTGCTCTTGGATGGAAGGCATTCAGTCTTTAATCATAAAGTAGTATTAGCTACATCTTTTTCATAGATGCTCTTTATCAGGTGGTGATAACTCCCTTCTATTCCTAATTTGCTAAGAGTTTTTATCAAAAATGGATGCTGGATTTGGTCAAATGCTTTTTCTCCATCTATTGAGATGATCATATATGTTTTTTCTTTTTTTAGAATCTTAATATGGTGTATTACATTGATTGATTTTTCAAATGTTAAGCCAACCCAACGTTCTTGGGATAAACCCCATTTGGTCATAATGTATTATCATTTTTATATATTGTTGGATTTGATTTGCTAAAATTTTTAAAATAATTTTTGCATCTATGTTTGTGGGGGATGTTTGTCTATAGTTTTCTTTCCTTGTAATGACTATTCTGATTTTAGTATCAGAGTAAGTCTGGCCTTATAAAATGAGTTGGACAGTATTCAATCCTCTTTAATTTTTTTTTTTTTTTTTGAAAAGTTTGAGTAGAATTGATATTATTATTTCCTTAAATCTTTGGTAGAGTTCATGACTAAAGCCACTCAGAACTGGATCGTTCTTTGTTGAAAGCTTTTTATTTACAAATCCAATTTATTTAGCAGATATGGGGCTATTCATGTTATTTATTACTACTTGAGTGAGCTTTGTAGTTTGTGTCTTTCAAGGAATTTGTAAATTCCATCTCAGTTGAATTTATTGGCACAAAGTTGTTCATAATATTTCCTTATTATCCTTTTTAATATCTTAAGAATCTATAGTGATGTCACTGCTTTCATTCCTGATATTGGCAATTTGTGTCTTCTCTCGTTTGTTCCTGATAAGTCTGGCTAAAAGTTGTCAGTTTTATTCATCTTCTCAAAGAACCAGCTTTTGGTTTCATTGATTTTCTCTATTGTTTTTCTGTTTTAAATTGCATTGAATTCTGCCCTAATCTTTATTATATTCTCTTTTTTGCTTACTTTGTGTTTCATTTGCTTTTCTTTGTCTAGTTCTTTAAGGTGAATATTGAGGTCATGATTTGAGACTTTTCTTCTTTTCTAATATAGGCATTTAGTGCTATAAATTTCCCTCTACATACTGATTCAGTAGCATCTCAAAAATTTTGATAATTTTGTGTTCATTTTCATTCAGTTCAAAATACTTTCTAGTTTCCCTTTGATTTCTTCCTTGATATGTGGATATTTAGAAATGAGTGATTTAAATTCCAGTAATTTGGGGGATTTTCCAGAGATCTTTCTGGTCTTGACTTCTAATTCAATTATGTTTCAGTAAGCTAAAAGAATATACTTTGTAGGATTTTAATCAAATATATTGAGATTTGTTTTATGACCAAGAATAATGTTCATATTCAATGTCTGCTTGGAAAGAATGTAAATTCTGTTTTTGTTGGGTGTAGTGTTCAATTAATTTCAATTAGGGGGGATGGATGTGGCTCAAATGGTTGGGCGTCCGTCTCCCATATGGAGGGACCTGGGTTCAATCCCTGAGATCTCCTGGTTAAAAAAAAAAAATTTTTCCAACAAAGAAGAGTCCAGGACCAGATGGCCTCACAGATGAATTCTACCAAGCATTTCTAAAAGAATTAACACCAATCCCATTTAAACTCTTCCAAAAAATTTTTTTTCAGTTAGGTTGTTGGTTGGCATTTGGATTAGTCAGGGTTCTCTTGGGAAACAGAATCAACAGGAGATATCTGTCAATAATATGAGATTTTATAAGAGTCTATCGCGCGACCGTGGGGATGCACAAGTCCAGGATCCGCAGGCAGGCTGCAAGCCAGGGGCTCCAATGAAAGTCCGATGAAAGGTCCTTGATGAGTTTCTGGGAGAAGTTGCCTGTCCAACCACGAGCTGGGAAATTCTCTCTGAATGTTGAAATCACTTCCCCTTTTAAGGCATTCAACTGATTTGGATTAAAAGCGTCACCCATTGTTGATGCAATCTCCCTGATTGATGCAGATGTAATCAGCCATCCATGCAGTAAACTCACTGGTGATTGAAGTCCATAAATACTCTTGTATTACAATTAGCCCAGTGCTTGCTGGAACAAACACCTGGACACAATTACCTGGCCGAGTTGACACATTAGCCTAACCATCACACCATTATTGTTCAAGTCTTCTATATCCTTTCTCATTTTCTGTCTACTTGTTCTATCAATTACCATTGCTCTGAATATAGTTGTGGATTTATTCAGTTCACCTTGCTTTTCTCTCAATTTTGCTTCACATATTTTGAAACTTTGTTCACAGACATTTAGTATTATGAAATGTTGAGTTTACCTCTTTTTCATTACAAATTACCCTCTTTCTGTCTGGTAATATTCTTTCTTCTGAAGTTTGCTTTGTGTGGTCTTAAAATAGCCATTCTAGCTTTCTTTTTATTAGTATTAGTATGGTATATCTTTTTCTGTTATTTTTTTCTTTTAACCTACTGTTTCTTTCAAGTGTGTTTCTTTGGGCTGCCTATATTTGGTCTTGCTTTTGTAACCAATCTGACACTCTCTACCTTTTAATTGGAATGCCTAGATCATTTACATTTAGTTTTCTTATTTATATCATTAGATTTAAATCTGCTCTCTTTTTAGTTATTTTCTATATGTCTCATTTGTTCTTTGTTACTTTTCTTTCTTTTTTTGACTAACATACAACTTCACAAATAGAGTAAGAACTTTATATGGATATACTTTCATCTCTCCTTTCCTGGAATTTTTACTATTTTACTTCTACATATGTTATAAACCCTACAATACATTGTTATTAGTTTTGATCTAAACATTTAGCTATCTTTTGAAGAGTCTTTAGGGATGAGAAAAAACTTTTATACTTACCTACATATTTACTGTTTCTGGTTCTTTTGATTCCTTTGTGCAATTCAGGCTTCCTTCTGCAATCATTTTCCATTTGTCTAAAGGATGCCTTTCAAATTTTCTTATAGTGTGGCCCTGCTGGTATGAATTCTTTCCACTTTTCTATATCTAAAACAGTCTCTATTTCAAATTAATTTTGGAAGAAATTTTGCTGGATATACTTTTAGGTTGACATATTTTTCTTCAGTACTTAAAAGATGTCACTCCACTATCTTCTGTGTTTGCACTTTTTCTAATGAGATATTTGACATCATTTTAATTTTCATTTCTCTGTATTTAATATGCATTTTTCTTTCGCCGCTTTTAAGATTTTCTCTGTATGAATGCTTTTTGCGTTTGGTTATGATTTGTAGTTTTCTTCACACTTCTTTTGCTTGGGGTTCATTAAGCTTCTTTCATAGTTTTCATAAATTTCAAACGTTTTTGGTTATTATTTCTTCAAATATTTTTTCTATCTCCCCTTTTAGGGACTCTAATTATATATATATGGCTACTTAAATTTTTCCCACATCTCATTGATTCTCTGTTTATTTTTGTTTTCAGACTTTTTCTCTGTGTTTCATTTTGTATAAATTCCATTGCTGTGTCTTTAAGTTCACTAATCTTTTCTTCTGCAGTGTCTATACCCCATCCAGTATATTTTTCATCTCAGACACTAGGTTTAAGTATATTTGATGAAACATAGGTTTTATCCCTAGAAGTTCAAATTAGATCTTTTTTGTATCTTACATGTTTCTCCTTATGTTCAACTTTCTTCTACCTTTTGAACATCTGCAATATAATTTTAATGTCCTATAATTATAATGTCTATAATTTTTTAGTGTCCTTGTCTACTAATTCTATCATTTGTATCATTTCTGTCTGCTTCTATTGATTGATTTTTTTTCTCATTATGGGTCACATTTTCTTGCTTCTTTGGATGCCTAGTAATTTTTTATTGGATGTCAGATGTGAATATTACTTTTCTGGGGGCTGGATATTTTTATATTCCTATAAATATTCGTGAGCTTTCTTCTGGAATGCAATTAAATAACTTGGAAACAATTTGAAAGTTTCAAGGCTTGATTTTAACCTTTTCCATGTGGGAGCAGAGAAGTTCATTCCCCGTCCCCCTACTCCCCATTATTGAGGCTATACTCTTCTGAGTACTCTGAATTATGAACTTTCCCCACTCTGGCTGATTGAAATATAAACTATTCTGTCCCTGTGTGAGCCCTGGGTTTTTTTCTTTGTTCCTTTTGGGTGTGCTTTGGCTGAAGTTTCCTCACAGGCATGCAGTATGCAGTTGAAGTCTCAAGGTTGACCCTTTGAAGATGTTCATTGCTCTCTCAATGCAGATTTTCCCTTTTAATACTCTGACCTGCAAACTCTGACAACCTTGGCCCTCTCAGATTCCCATCACTGTCCACTCAATTCATGGCTATCACTGTGCTCTGCCTGGATTCCCTCTCCCTGGGTTATGCCTTGGAAACTCTGCAGGCAGTAAGCTGGGTCAATCGTAAGACTCACCTCATTTGCTTCCCATTTTCAGGGATCACTCTCCTGTGATGCTTGATATCCAATGTCTTAAAAATATTGTTGCATACATTTCATACAATGTTTTAGTCATTTCAGACAGACGGGTAAATCTGGTTCCTGTTATTTCATCTTGGTCATAAGTGGAAACCGTGGCAAATTTACTTTTTGGTTGAGTCATTTTCCAGTAATTTCCATAGGTTCCTTACCTATGTGCTATAGTCTCTGAATCTTTGCATATCTGCAAATATATATCTTTCACTGCAATATGAAATTGGCTAAATATAAGATTCTTCAGTTGCAGTCCTTGTCTTTCAGCAGTCTATAATGTTTTCTTTCTTCTGATTTCTAGTGTTGTAGATGAGAAGTCAAACATCAGCTAATTTTCCCCCTTTGCATGCAACTTGTTCTAAATGTCAAGAAGTTTTAAATATTTTCCTCTTTGTCCCTAATATTCAGAATTTAAAAAAAAACCAGGATATGTCTCTTTTCATCAATCCAGCCTAGGATGTATTGAACCCTTTAAAGCTATAAACTCAGGCCTTTCTTCAAACCAGGGACAATTTCCCTCTACTTTTTAAATCATTGCCTTTACTCTATGTATACCCTTTTCCTTCAACTGGAAATCCTAATATGTGCAATCTTTTATCTGAGTTTTTTGTTTTTATTTGCTTTTTTAAAATAAATTTCTGGTAAACTAATATGATGGGAAAACATAACCTGAACTATGAAGCTATTTTTAATCATTTAAAAAATATTAGTGTGAATATTCATGTTTTGCTGCTTAAAAATTAAACTGTTTGATTTCAGGGTGCTTCCTATAACGTCTCAAAGGATCTTATATTTACAGTACAAAGTATAACCAATATGTGTGTATGTATATGCTTTAGTTTGCTAAAGGTTGCCATTGCAAAAATACCGGAAATGGGTTGGCATTGATAATGGGAATTTTTTAGGGTAAACTCTAAAAAGGCAGTGAAAATGTCCAAATCAAGGTATCATCAGATATGCTGCCTCACCAAAGGTCAGCTGCTCCACTAATCCTGGACTCTTGCCATAAGGCAAGGCAAAATGGCGGCCAGCCTGTGTCTTCTCCTCCAGGCTCACTTTTCCCCCAAGCTCAGCTGTGGACAATCAGGCATATGGTTTTTCTCTCTTCTCTCTCTCTTCAGCTTCAGACTGCTTGGCTGATTCCAGCCTCTAGTGTCTCTCTTAGCCTCTTAGGGTTTCTTTGTCTTTCTGTGGCTGTAGGTGATCCTGGAGTCCTCTCTCACATGGCAGGGTAAAAGCTTACAGTTCTCTTTCTCTGTGTGTCTCCTTCACTTATATGACTCCAGCAAGAAAGCTAAGACTCACCCTGAGCCACACTTTACTGAAGTAGTCTGATCAAAGGCCCTCAACTGAAGTGATCTAATCAAAAGTGATCTAATAAAAATGTCCCTTAACTTAATTTAACCAAAAAGTCCTACATAAATAGGTTTACATGCACAAAAACAGGTTAGCTTAAGAACATAATTTCCTGGGGCCCACAAAAGACCCAAGACAGAACAGTATGTATACATGTATGTACATATGTATAATATGCACTATAATTTCTAAAAGCTAAAAAAATCAGAATTCCAGAACTTTGTAGGCCTCATGGGTTTCAGGTAAGATATGGTAGCTCTGTAAGCACATATTTGCTCTCCTGGATCTGTCCTCAAGGCTAACTTTTTCTTTGCTATTTTTCAGTCATTGAATAGTTCTCTAAATTTTCATATATTTCTCCTTTTGATCCTTCTAGCTACTAATCAGATCTCAATAATCTCAATACTTACTGTCATCGACTCCAATTTATCTATGTCCGTTTAAATGCTTGAAAATCATGTTTTTGAAAAGTTTATGATACAATTAAACCTTTTCGTGCCCTCTCTGTTTCTCCTCACTTTCAAAAAGATGTTGTGTGCTTCCCTCAGGAGTTCTGTTCCGCCAGGAGGCAGTTTGCACTTCCCGTCTCTGGTTGCCTTATTCTTGTGACAGTAAGGTTTTGGTTTGACTGCAAATGACTGGTTCCCTGCTGCCAGCAGATGAATAAGAAGAGCTACTCAAACAAGATATATGTTTACTTCTCAGATGAATTTAGACAACTCAGGGCTGCTGGTGTGTACATTCCACGGCTATCCAGCAAGCAAGTGCTTCTGTTTCTCCACTTGGCCTTCTTCAGCACCGTGGTTCTGTTTTGTGGTTGGAGGAGGCCACTCTACCTGTGGCCATCACATCTGCAATCCAGGCAGTAGGGGTGAGTAAGGAAAGGAGCAGGGCACAGTGCTTCCCTTTAAGGACACTTCCTGAAGTTGCTCCTATCAAATCTGTTTCACCATTTCACTGGCCAGAATTTAGTCTGGTGACACACCTACCTGCAAGGCAAAATATTTCTAGAATATGAGGAAAATTGATTTTGGGGGATTCATGGCACTCTGCCACCGTTCCCTTCAGTACGCTGTTATTTTCCTTTGCCTATTTATTAATCTATTCACCCTTACCTCTCAGTTTAAGTAGTTGGGGTGTGTTGTGTGGCTCAAACCCATAAATGATGAGGGGCCAGGAGTCTACATCCCTGTGGGCCAAGGACTATATATACTGTCTTTCAAAGGACACATCTTCTTGGAAAACAGTAAAAAAAAGAATGGAAGTATAGCTTTGCCATGCATGGATCCAATACAAGGAAAACAATGAAATGAAAAGTTTGGAAGCAGCAGACGATTCCAATGTAAACAAAATCGCAACATTGATGATAACTTCCACATGGTACTTTACAGTTTTCCACACTCCGAATATTATTGTGGTAGATCATAAAAACAATCACCATTTGTAGAAAGTCATTTTAGTTTCCTACTCCTGCTGTAACAAATCATCACAAACGTAATGGATTAAAATAACACCGTTTTTCTCTCTCTTCACAGTTCTGGAGGTTAGAAGTGTGGAATGAGTCTTACGGGACTAACATCAAGAGACTGACAGAGCTGGTTCCTTCTGGTGGCTCCAGGGGGAAATCGGGACCTCGTCTCTTCCAGCTGCTAGAAGCTGCCTGCATTCCTTGACCATTTCACTCCACTCTGCTTCCGTGGTCCCGTTGCTTTTTCCCACTACTCACTCTTCATCTCTTGCCTCCCTCTTGTAAAGTCATTTTAGATCACACTGGGCCAACCCAGATAATCCAGGATAATCTCTTCATCTCAAAGTTCTTAACCTAATCACATCTGCAAAACCCCTTTTGCTCTGCAAAGTAACACCCATGGTTTCTGGGGCTTGGGATGTGGACCTTGCTGGGGCCCATTAGTCAGTCTACCGCATGAGTCATCTGTATTCCACATGCTGTACTCACCCTTTCTATATTTCATCTCTAATCCTCACGACACTCCTGCAAAGGAAGTATGATATTCAACATTAATGTTTTATTCAGCTAGCAGATGAGAAATCAGAGGCTCAGAGACATAAAAAACTAACAGGGGTTGCACAGTTTCCACAGCGTAGAGACAGCATTCAAAGCTAATTCTGCCCAACTAAAGCTCATGCTCTTTTAATCACTATCGATATCCCCATTTTATAGTTATAACCATCTATCAATGAAAACAACCCTAGACAGGCTGGGGAGGCATCAGAGACTTCACGAGTTCTTTCTCTTGTGTCCACAATTCTTGCAATTAATCCAGAAACTGGGCCAGTTTTGGTCATCCATCATCTTCACTTCATGAGGAAAATTGTCCCTAAAATACTGAGAATGTAAACGCAACATATAGAGCATGGTGAACCTGGTGACAGAAAGTCATCTCCAGTGCTGAAGGAAGGAGACATTTACCATCCGCCTTTGTGCAGTGAATCACTGATGGAGTTGTGGACAGCTTCTCTCAGTGTCTGAGATGTTCTCTCTGATTTCCTTGCAAAAGGCACGGCCGTGGTTTTGTAGCCCTTCCTAGTCTTGGACTCCGTGCAGTGTAAGGACAGACCTTAGTTGACTACAGGAGCTATTGACTCCCTTTTCTTGAGTACACACTGCTGGGAGGCTTGTTTTCTGCCTTCTCCTTGCAGCCATAGTAACCGTTGTTGGGTAATCCACGGTTGCCAGACTCCAGGTGTTTTTAAAACCTGATGTGATACCCAGAACAAACAAGAAAGGTCCTATTGACGTTATAGTGTTTGAGAAGGAACTTATACCACCTCAAGTGCACCTTCCAACTACTTTGGAAAGAGTAATTCACACACAGAGATCTGGTTTGTCCCTATTATAGAATGTGATGGTGAAATAATGATTAGTGTTATTATAGATAAAATGCCTTTGGGGCCAGGATCTTTAGGTGGACTATTTCAGTTAATCCTCACAACTCCCTTAGGACACAGGTTGGTTGCCATGTTACAGATAAGAAAGTTGAAATGTAGAAAGCTGAGGCGTATATCGAGGCTTTGCATCAGCGCGTGGTGGAGCTGGGATTTGACCCCTCCAACCCCGGTCTGATTCTAAGCTAGAGTCTGTGCTGTAAAACAATCCTGCTAATCCCCCTTTAAGTTTAGTATACACACTGCCTATTATGTGTATTTCATTGCCAACTAGCTTTCTAGTTCTAAAGGTGAAACCTGGGAGAGGTTCTTTTCCTTCTCAATGAGTGATCTTTTCACCTAGAGACTACAGACGGTGACAGATTGAATTGTGTACCCCAATTTATGTGAATCCATTATAAATAAGACCTCTTGAAGATGTTATTTTTAGTTAAGGTAAGACCCAACTGAATGAGAGTGGGTTTTAATCCAGATTACTGGAGTTCCTTCTAAACAGAAGAAATTCAGGCATAAAGAAAAGCCACAGGGAAGAGCCAGAAGCTGGAAGTCAATGGAACCTGGATGAGGAAGGACAGGACATGGCCATGTGACACAAGACAGGGATACAAGCCAGGGAACTTCAAGGATCACTGGCAGCCAGCGCCGGAATGCTGTGGCCTTTGTTTTGGGGAGAAAGCACCGCCTTGCTGACACTCTAGTTTGGACTTCACTTGGCCTCAAAACTGTGAGCCAATAAATTCCTGTTTTGCTTAAGCTGACCATTGAGGGATATTTTTCATAGCAGTTTGGCAAACTAAGACATAGTCTCTCAAGAAGTGTGTAAAACCAAGGCAAACTTTCCCTAATGGGGAGAAAAGGGAAGAAAGCAAAGAAGTAAGTAAAGGGCTGCAGTTACCCCTCCAGCAGGGGTGGGGACAGTTGTGCCTCCCGCCCATCTAACAAGAGGCAGGACTGTGGGCTCTCCTGGGTCAAGTCCTGCCACTTCCTGGCAAGCTGGGGATAGTCCTGGATCCTAGGGAGAGTGGCCAGGCAGGTATTGGTACCTGGGGTGATCATGGATCTTTAAACAGTGAATGGCTGGGGTCTAATCACTCTCAAATACTCAAGACTTGTCATGCGGGCCTGAATTCCATTTCTCCAGGAGGCCACTGAATCAGCCTGCTTTGTAAATTAGGTGACAGTACGGAGACCAAAGAACTTCTTAAGAATTTATGTTTGCTTGAGGGGCTCTAGACCCAAAAGCAGATTTCTCCCAGAAGCCCTCTCTAAAGCAGAATGCCATTACACTGGAAGAAATTATTCATCGTACTGTCCTGGCCTTACTAACCCTTAGGCATAGGTTAATATTCTTAATGCATGGAAGAGTTCTTATGAAATCAACACAAAAAACGCAGGTGGACAGCCCCACCCCAAAGTGGGAGAAATAAATACGCCATTCATAAAGAAGGAAATAGAAGCAGAAATTTCCGAAATTATAAGTAGTCAATCTTACTCTTAATGAAAGAAATTTAAAATAAACAAATGAGATATTGCTTACCTACCAAATTGTCAGAAACAACAAGAAGTTTAAAACTCAGTGCTATAGGAGTATGACAAAAGTAGTCTGCATAATCTTTATTGAGAGTCTAAAATATAGACTATGCCTTTAAGTGTTTTATTTATTGTGCATAATGATTGCCACGGCAATTAAGCTTTCAAGAATGTGACCTAAGAAGATAATTTAAAAGGTATCGTCAATAAACCTGAAAAGGTGCTCAACCTCACCAGGAATCTGGCAAATGCAAATAAAGCACAAGATACCATTTTAATCGAATTGGCAAAAAATCAAAAGTATGATCACCTGAAGCATGAGTAAGGTTGTGGCAACACAGGCACTCTTGTTTGCTCTTTGGTGGGAGTGTTTTTGTGCTGCCATTTTTGTGGACCATTTGGCAATATCTGATAAAATTAAATGTGCCTGCTCTATGACCCAGCCATTTCTCTGAATCTTCCCAGAGAAATATTTGCATATGCACAAGGTTATCTAATGCATCATTGTTTTTCTTTGCAAAAAGCTAAGAACAGCCCAAATACACTTCAATGGGAAAATAGTTAAATTAGCAGTGGCTATGGACTTTTACACAGTGGTTACAGAAAAAGATGCAGATCTTTCTGTGCTAGCATGAAAATGTGTCTCAAGTGAATATGTATCTCATTTTAGTATCTGTGCACCACCCATGGCCTCACAAATAAACACTATCGAGCACTATATACATTATATTTGGGTGCATGAAAATGTATGTAAATGCATAAAAAACAAACAAAAAAAGAAGTAAATATGTTCACTGAAAACAGTACTTATCTCTGTGAGAGCAACTTGATTGAAGCTCATTGCTAATAGAGACTTTGATCTTACCTATAATGTTTTAAGTTCTTACCAAGAGCAAATATTCATTTATTAGATATATAATTTTTAAAGATTTACAAGAATGATTGCGAAGATTTAGCTACAATGAAACTTAAATCATTATTTGGAGTAGTGACAATTTGAAAATAAATGTCCAAAAGCAAGGAATTAGTTAAATACATTATGGGAGATCTACATAACCATCAAAATAATATTTCAAAGTCTACTCAGTAACAGGGAAATGTTCACAACAAGTGCCAAGGGGAAAAAAGCAGATTACCTAACGGTGCGTGCATATTAAATACCTGTCAGCTGAAGGGTTCAAAGCAAAGGTGAGATGCCAAAATCTGAGTTTGCTAGCCAAAAGCCTTTTGAAAGCTTCAGTAATGCCAAAGTAAACAATACTGATGATTGAAATGATGGAATAAGTGAGGATAAGAGAAACTGAGGAAGAGGAAAGGCTGGCAAAGCAGCTGAGCTGAGGACACAGGGTGAATCCCTCCTCAACTCTTCCTCGCTCTGGACTCTTCCAGACTTGTGTGTCTAGGTTCGATGAACAGACCCAGCTGTCCCTGAAGAGTCTGATCCTTCCCTGCTTGCCACCAGCCTGGAGGAAGCTTGAGCAGGACCTTCCTGCTGCTGGAAGGACTTTTCAGACTGGAGAGTAGAGCCCTCAACTGCCCAGGACACCTCTGGTTGGCGGGATAGAAACAAGCACTGCAGCCTCCCTTCTTCATTCCCTCTGGAAAGCACCAAGCCCCAAATTCCCTTCTGAGGGAAAAACTAGGTTATTAATCCCCACAGGTCCCTTTCCTTTGGCTTGACAAGAAACTGATTCACAGTCATTAAATCATGAGAAATATCACACTAAGTGTTCCCTTTGAAAGACAAGAATGAGTATTAGAAAATGAAGTGGCAGAATTAGTCAAAAAGAAGCCCTTTACTTAAAGAGCTTGAGAGGTGAGGAATTTTCTTGTCTATTTTTTGTTATTATTATTATTGAAATAATGAAAATGCTCTACTAATGATTGAAGGGATGAATGCACAACCATGTGATTATAGCAAATACCATTGATTGCCCACTTTGGATGAATTGTATGCTTATTAATATATATCAATAAAATTGATTTGTTTGAAAAAATAAAATAAAAAGGAAGCCTTTTAATGAACAGATAGATTTTACATTATGGAAAAGGAACAGAGGGAAAGGAGAGAGAACAGAAAAAGGCCTGGTGTGGGAAAGAGGAGAGAGGGGTGGGGAGAAGGAAAAGAGAGGGAGGTGGGGGAGATAGAATAACTGGAGAGACAGGTTTCTGCATCCACAAGCGACAATGCTGTTTGTTTTGATGGTGGCTGGGGGAAAGATGGGAAAGATGGGGGAGGGGGGAGGGGGGAAAAGAGTACAATTTGAAAACCCTGATGGAAAATAATCTGGATTCTAAGCTTTAGGCAATTGAGGGGCAAAAATTAAAACAAGCAATTAAACAAACAAAATATTCCAAATTCCTGCAAGAGTTTGGGGCCAGGAGCTAGACTAAATAGGGGTGGGGTGAGAAAAAAGGAAGAAACATTTCTGAGGCTGCAGGTGAATGTCAAGTGCCTGGGGTGATTCCAGAAACTGTGAGCCTGTGAATTCAGCTACCCCCTTTCATTGGTCAATGTTCATTCTCCTCTCTCCTGCTTTAAAACCTGCTTGAAGTACTTCTTTATCCTGAAGGAAACTAACAATTCAAAGCCCCTCCTTTTGTTTTGCAACAAGGGGAAACTTGCACGGAAAGGAAGCTCAGAGAAGGGTCGGGTTGGACTGGAAAGTAGCTGCGTTTCCCCAGTGTTCCTAATGGCACCGCAGACTTGTCCAGATCAGGTGGAAAAACGGGAGAAACCTGCTGGGCAGCTTCAGAGATTTGAGTAACAATTTGCTTTGCTTTTGTGGTCAAGCCTGCAAACATATTTAAAAGCTTTTCCGGGTTAGCTGTCAATGGATTCACTTAAACAATTTACACCCTGACTCAGAATGTGTCTGTGCTTTTGAACAATGCTGACACCAAGTGTATGAAAATGTAGAATTGAAAGGAAAATAAGAAAGCGAAGGGAGGGGAGAGAAGAGATCCTAAGTACTGTGTAGCAGCTCACATTTGTATGAGGTCCTACTCTTTCTGCCAACCAGAAACCTGAGGCTCAGAACGGTTAAGTAGTTCAGTAGCCAGTCCTCTTCTTTATCTACAACTGACTTCCTTGCTCTGAGAGTGGGTGTCGGTGTGACTTTTTGGGGATCCTTTGGTATACAGAAAAGATTACTTTGAGACGATTTGGTTATAAAAGTTAATATCCAATGTATTCAAATTACAAAAAAAAAAAAAAATCAACTGGTTCTTCCTTAAGCTTTTTATTTCAACTTCTAAATCTTATTATTTTATTTATTAGTAAGGTACATACTCAACAAGCCTGTTTAAGTACTATTTGGGAAAAGTCTTTGAATCGGAAATTGAAGTACTTTAAAAAGAAACCTGAGCATCAAATGTAAAAATGCACTTAAAATATTTAAGCGGACTAAAGTTTGTCATGGGATCCCCGCAAGCACTTAAATTTAATTGATAAATTTATTATGTTAAGATTTATTTTTAAGCACAATCTGACTGACAAACCTTTCTAAATAATTAAATAACTTTAAAAAAATCAGATAAAATAAATGCATAAGTAAGGCAGTTTAATTTGCCGAAATGACACAATATCGCTTTTAAACCTAATAAAATAATCGCTTTCTCTCCATTTAAAATCATAAATCTAAATAACTAAAAAAAAAAAACACATTTTAAATTGTAATCACAAGGCTCATTGGTTAGGTCCTTCAATAGGACAAATTATCTTACACTGTAAGTACATAAAATTTCAAACAAACACAGATTGTTCCTAAACACAATGATATTGTGCTACTATGAATTTCATTTCCATATTAATTCAAATCTTTCTGGTGTTAAAAGACATTTATGCTGTAAACAAACTATTATGTCAACCCAAGCCAGGTCCACAGTTCTTCCTATCTTAATACTCAAGTTATTTCTCAACCCAGGGGCCACAGTGCTAATTCCTGCGAGTGATATTGATGGACATATGGGGTCTAAGTGACAGCCACTTCACCAGTAAGTCCATGCCCCCTAAATGGTTTGTGCTAGTAGCCCAACCTCTGGGTTTCACATATTCAGTTACCTACTTTTTCCCTCTCAATTCCTACTAAGATTGTGGTTAATTTACTTTTCTGCTTCAGTTGAATTGTCATTTCTTTGAGTCTCTTGCATATAGTTGCCAATTAAATGATGATACAGGATTTTTATTTGCCACAGAATTTTTATTTTAAACTTACTGGAAGTTCTTTTTTGGAATCAATTACATTTTAAATGATATAATCACCTTTTTGCAAACATAAAAACAAAGTGTAAAATAAACTGACTAAGATATTCCTACAACTTTTTTATATTCGGAGTCTAATTCTTTTGACTCACTTTCCCACTCAGCTGTCCACATGTATATTTTTCAAAGTTAAAAAACAAGACTCTGATATAAATATTGAATGAACACATGTCAAAGATTAATGAGGGAAAGAACAGGATAGTAAATCTTGTTCAAAGGAAAATTAGAGGATCAAGGATAATATAAATATTGAAAAAATATGTTGAAATGAGATTGCTAGGTTAGAAACAAAGCTCGTTAATATTCTACAGGTTAATGAAACATGTCTTTGGGGTTGTCTTTTCTACGAGAGAGAAATCATTTGCATCTCTACATGACAAAAATCTACAAGTTAACATATAACTTCATAGAGTGTAAAACTTTGCATAATAGTAGATCTCAAGTCAAACAAAAGTACATTCCATTATTAAATTATCTCTCTGACGTTGAAAGGGTAGGCTGTCTCTCTTCGCCTTATTTTCAAGTTTGGGAAAACTTTTCTTGATATTGCTATCGAAAGCATTGGCAATGTAGCATTTCTTAAAAAAAACAATCCATCAAAGAACCAAAACTTTGATGGCTCTTAAACTGGCTTTAGCAATTCTGGAGCATCAGCCAATTTTTTTCTCCTGCTTCAGAAATGTCGCTGAGCACGTGATTCACCAACTCCCCCACCTCCTCCTCAGAGCTGTTTGGTTCCTTTGGCTTAAGAGAGTGTTAGACTATTATTTCTAGGACTTGCTTCCAAGTCACTGTATGTTTTGCTGCTGGCACTTGTGCTGTTTTAGCATATGTAGGCTATGACAACTGTGTCATAACTGCTACTTGGCAAACAATGATTCTAAGAGGCTGTTATTTGAAGGCACTCTGGCTTTCAGAGATGTCAAATTGTGGCGGGAAAAAGCATGTCTTAGAATTGACGCAATATAACATGTCATAGAGTAGCTGAGAGATTAAATTGAGAAGCTACCCTGTTATATAGCACATTTGCAGCATATATTTTTTTGTTCTCCATAAACATTAGTTTCCCTTTCCCTCTCCCAATACCAAAACCTATCTGACTTCTCACAAGTAGTCTTCCTCCTGCAGAGTATGGGTGGTAAGGACTTCCCACCTGCCAACCACAGACCGTGGCTATCCCCTTACTCTTAGCTTGGTGGGCCACTATCTGATAGGGTGGGAGGAAGGTTCAGAAGTCTACCTGCTTCTGTTGACTTCAGAATGATCAGAGCAACATGGCACGCAACCTCATTTGCTGTGACACGGTACTCGTGCGTGCGTCTCGGCCATTTTCATGGCATGGCATCCATAGCAAATGTGAACATTTACCCAGCCTACTGGGGTCAATGGAGAGTGACTGTCCAGGGACTGCAGCCACCCAGTCTTCCCAGAGGCTGAAGAGACAGGGCCTGCACCCTAAAAACCACTGGCAGCATGGGGCGGGCTGCTGCAGAGCGTGGCCGGCTCTGGCGGTGCCTTTAGTACTGAGTATGTACCAAGAGCAAAACCTTAAAATGAGAAATTAAGCAGGTTGTGCTCTTGCAAAAGAATGGTGTGATTTCCATCTATCGGAAGAAATGAGTGAACAATCTTTCACAATTAGTAGTCAGAATTCAACTGTAGCATGGCCACAGATCTACTCCCACTATATTCAGATGGGCACAGAAAATGTTGACTCTGCTTCTCTCTGGCTGATCTGATCTCCCTGATGAGAAGCACTGACTGGGTCATAGGGAAAACAAACTAAGCAATGTTCAGTATGATCTAATAAGGTTAGCCTGTTTGCTGTAAGCTCTCCCAGTTTAGACAAATGCTCAGTCCAATCAGCAGAAATGGTCAGGATCTCAGCTTTCCTTGCCCTTCCCAGCTCCTCTTCAAGATGATGTCTACCTTCTGGACAGAGTGACCACTGTAGTTCATACTTCAAAATGGGGCACCTCTCCTTTCTTTTTTAAAAACACATGCCTGGTGCCACAAGCAATGCGATTTCCACGTCTCCACCCAACCCGCCGTTAGCAGTAGCCTCCCTGGCATGTTCTCTGTACAAACGTAAACAAGCCTTACACGTACAGGTTAATTTTTTTCTCATTCAGAATCGGAACCACAATATGCACCTTATTCTAGAAAATTTATTTTGTAATCACTCAGGTCAAATCGATCCAGGACGCGTTTGAGAGACAAAGAGAACACTATGAACAATTTTGCCAGGACCCCAGGCATAAACCGATGGAGTCTGGTCACCCTAGCTGTGGCTTATGCGACCTAAGGCAGTGGGATGATTAAGTCCATTTGTGTCTTCTACTTGCTAGAGGAGGCAACTACAGTGGCTGGCTGGGTGGGGCTACTTCCTGCGCTAGGTCCTCTGAGTTGCTGTGGTCTCCATCTGGCCTTTTGAGGTGATGTGTTGCAACCCCTACTGGAATCTGGGGTCCTGGCCATTTTTCTGATCTTCATGTCTGGATTGACCACTACCTTTCAGAGCAGATCTGAGGTCTCTGCTGGCTGATGGCTGGGCACCTTCTTTCAGCATGTAGGAACTGTTGGGACTCCAGGATGCCACATGAGGGCCCTGGTATTTAGGAGCCCTGCTGTGGGTTTAGCTACCACCCACTTGCCACTGCCTGGCACCATGTTGGGTGTAGTGCTGAGCGGAAGCCTGGAGTCCTCTAAGGGCCTGAAATTCCCACTTCCTCTGCCCAGATATGTGGACTGCCCACTGATCTGGGTGTTTCTAAAGCCCCTTCCTCCTGTTAAAGTGCTGGCCCTTGGAAAGGGGATAAAGTAAAGCTCCAGGGTCTTTCCACCTGCGCTCTCTCTCTCTCTCTCTCTCTCTCTCTCTCTCTCTCTCTCTCCACCTTCCTCCTGCAGTTCCACAGTTCCAGAAGGGGCAGGCTCTGTGCTTTTCATTTCCTCCATATCAGAACATCTTTCTGCCTAAGGATTACAGCCTAATGGCTTAGCTGTCACGGAAGGACAGTGATGTTTTCTCTACTTGTGTGGAAAAATCTCTATGCTCTAGGTTGTCTAATTTGGTTTTTGACCTACCTACTAAAAGAATTGAGGAAAACATCTCTCTCAACAGAATTCTGCTTTCAAGCTGACTACTTTACAGCAGACGGACAAAAATCCAGGTTGATGGTCAAAGTTGTCATCGTTTTGGTAGGTACCTGCCTGTCCCCTGACGTACTCAAATCTACCTATCAAAGGGCAGGAAGACTTGGGTAGTCCCTACACAGAAATGATAGCACCTGCCCGGGTATTACTCACACCTGCCCCTCTCTCTGGCTGTTGCATGAGTGACCTATTGCCTCTGGGCCCAGAACAAAGAAAGTAGGAAAGAAAAGTGAGAAAGGGGGCTCCCGCCACCCACAAGTAACTGCTACTGTTCCAGCTCATCAAAACAAGAGTCTAAAACAGTTGCTGGAAAGTACCTTGAATGATCCCTTCATAGAAACAGCCACAGAGAGGAAAAACTGCTATAGGGAGTGCAGTGAATACCGGGTACCAGGCAGATATTCTCCCACAGATTTTCCTTCCTCTGTCCTCCTTTTATCTTGCTTCTCCCATTTCTCCTGGATTCCCTATCTTCCTCCAGTGTTTTGGAGAAGGAAGGTCTGTCCCCAGACACCCTGGACTGTGCTTCTAGCACACTGAAGGAGGGAACAGCAGGATGACCGGCCAGGAAGGCAGTGGAAGAAGCATGAGATCTGGGCACAGGCTGGCCAGGCTGAGTCCCAGCTCAGCCATCGTATGATCTGTGGCAACTGACTTAGCATGAATCACGGCTTCCTCACCTGTAATGTGGGAATCATATCATCTACTTAATGGGCTATCGTGGTAATTAAATATGATCCTGGGTCTGTAGTCAGTTCTCTGCCAGAAAAGCATGTTCATCTGGGAACAATCCAGCTGCTCGCAGTTGCACAACTGATCCCTGGTGGATGTATCAATGGCATTTTTTGCTTTTTCTTGGCCACTGCCTGTAGAGTTTCAGGAACAGAGTTTAAACAAATTACTGGGAATAATTTCCTATGTTACAGCTGATTAATGTGAGAGACCTGGTCAACTGCAAAGACCTCGGGACCGTGAGTTCAAAATCCCTTTAAAATTTCCAAATATTAAGACCTTGGGCAAAACATGCAACTTCCTGGATGTGAGGTTTTATCGGTAAATAGAGGGTGAGGAATGGATGGTCTCTGAGTTCATTTCAGCTATCACATGCTTTGATTTCTAATAATGTCTAAGAAGGCGGCTGGCTGATATTTACCCCTTTCTAACATTCTCTTGCCAACAGTTTGATCACTGACTCTTATTTTTCTTAATCATTTTTTACTTTTGGTTAGAGAAGCTGTAGATTTACAGAAATATAATGCATAAAATATATAAAACACAGGGTTCCCATATACCACCCTATTATGAACACCTTGCATTAGTGTGGTACATTTTTTATAATTCATGAAAGAACATTTTTATAATTGTGCTATTAACTATAGTCCAGCATTTACACTAGGGCTCATTGTGTTGTTCAGTTCTGTGTGTTTTTTTTTAATTTTTATTCTAGTAACATATATATGACCTGATATTTCTCCTTTTAACCACATTCACATATATAATTCAGGGCTGCTAATTACATTCTCAATGACTCACTGACTCTTGATTCCTGTTCTGTACAGGATATTGGTACCCCTCACCCCCAGCCATCCCAAGCCCCAGATTAATTTCCAGAGGCTGAACACTCCAACTTCTCTTTTCAGTTCATAAAAGAGAGGAGATGCTAAGGAGAGCTGGGCAGGCTCAGCTGAAAGATTAGCCCAGTGTCTCCCCACGACTTCAAGACCCTTGCCCCTTCCCTTCTACTGAAAAAGCCGTTCCCGTTGTTCCTGTCTCATGCTCCAAGGACATCCGAGCCGTGTCCTGAACCGAGGCTTCTTGGATTGCTCAACAAACCCACTCAAGACATTCTTTCTAACAGTAACCAGATCTCTGAGTCATTAAAGACCCATGCAAGAAATGTTTCAGCTGGGTTCCCCCTGCCGACGTGCCTCTGTGTGTCTTAGATGGGTCCCCGCATGGCACTGTCTCCAAAAGACAGCATGTTGGCCAGAGAAGTCCAGCCCTGGCTTCAAAGCCAAGAGAAGGTGAAATCACAGGCCGGGCAGGATGCTTTAGGTTGCCTGGTTGTCAAATGTGAATTGCAATAATGAAAATCCTTTCAGTATCTCCACTGAAGTCTTATTTTTAAAAATGAGATCATATAAACTGTGCCATTCAAAGCAAGTCCAAGGACCAGCAGCATGGGCATTATCTGGGAGCTCGTTAGAAGTGCAAACTCTCAGGTGCCATCCCAGACCTACTGGCACAGAATCTGCACTTTAACCTGATCTGCAGGTGAATTCCAATGCATGTTAATGTTTGACAAGCACTGATAAAGACACCTTGAGAAATGAGAAAGACTGTGTTTTAAGAGGTCAAAGATTATATTGCTAACTCTTTAAGTAAAACAGTATTTTATTGTTACTTGTGAGTGTAGACTCATGTGTCAGGGACAAATATACAAAGCTCCTTCCTCTCTTACACCTTCCTTTTAGTGATAATGCATAGAGTTACCATGAGTACAGGCAAAACAAGGGAGAGGGGGTTCCCTTGGGTGGAAAAGAATAGGTCACAAACAAAGGAAGGGAAAGGGAATGGGAAAGATGAGAAATTTCAACAGAGCTGCTTCTGGGATGAGTGGGTTTTAGCAAGGTTTTGCTAAGGTGGGTGATGACTTTGCTCTCTCTGTTTTTAGAGTGAGATTTATTTTTCTTTTAGATGCAACACTGCATGGAGATGTATCAAAAATGGGAGGAGTCCCAGAATTCCCCAGGACGCAGATCTAATCTCTCCGTAATTTGCCTTGTGCTATCACTGTCCACCTAGCAGAGTGTTAAGAAAATATGAAACATGTGAAATGGTCAAAAATCATTTTAGAGCTTAAAGATACTTTAGATGTCATGCCTCTGATGATCTCATGTTTACATATGAACATTCTGGAGTTTACAAACTCAAAATACTTGCCCAAATTCTACAAGGAAGAGTCTGGGTCAGATGCCTTCAGCACACTCACAACAAACCAAAAAAAAAAAATGATAATGCTATAACAGAAACTAAGATATCTGGCTTTTCTTCTGAAAACTTTAAAGTATTAGCTATATCAGGCCTTGTGCATGGCTTGGGAGGATACACTTAGCTTCCTGGAATTTATCCATCTCCCATGGAAACTCCCAGTTGGCAACCTGCACACTGCAGATATAGAGTGGCATTGAAGAGCAGGCAGCCAAGACTCAAGTGAAAATGCAAGCCCTGAAGAATTCCTTCCCTGCAGCGATGGCTCCTATAGAGGCTGCTCCAAACTGTCACTCAGAGGCACCAGAATTGTGTTGCTTTCACCTAATCCCCTTAATAAACTGCTCTGTAAGATATGAAAGAGCAGGGCTTGGATGGGCTACTTCAGTGACCTGAAACACCCACCAGACCCAAACCACTTTTCTCTTTCATGCTGCACCACCACAGTCCAATCAAATGACCTCCACTTTTCCAAGGAAGAGAGGAGGGTAAGTGGAGGCAAGGTAGAGTGGTTGCTAGGACAAGTGCTAGAGTTGGGAAGTGGGGCAGCAGCAAACACGGTGGTGGGCAGGGAACTATCAAGTGACAGGCACTGAGGTCTCTGCCCACCCCAGATGCTTGGACTGAAGTAGTCTCTGTGTTAAGTATTTTTTAACAGTGCTCTTTCAAAAAGCAGGGCTCCCTTGTGACTCTGGGAGCAGACTCACTAGACACACAGCGCTGATTTTCAGGGTTGCATTGTGTAGGGAGCCCTATCCACACAATTAGCCCTTCCCTGGGCAAGAGGGTGGGAGAGGGATGGCCTACCTTTGGCCCTGCCCCAGAATGTTCTGTGCGAGGAGGACAGCCAACTCAGGGGCTATGGAAACAGCCGGGGTTTGGGATTGAAGCTTGGTCCAGATCCCAATGCTGCCACTCTCTGTAGGCAGGTGAATCCTTCCCTCCCAGCCTCCATTTCCTCACCTAGATTGTGAGGGAAGTGCCTCTCCCATCCAGCTGGTGGATTAGATGGAATCATTCTGTAAGGTTGATCTCACAGAGTGCCCGTTCAATAAATTCGAATTCCTTTCAGAAGAAAATCTCAGGAAGTGCCCAATTTTAACAAACAGGTCAAAGACCCAAATTCCCCTTTGAAGGTTGGTTGTTTGTAGCTTAGAAACAAATTATGACATTATATTTAGATTCCCAAGACCACTTGCAAACCCTCACTTATGCTAAATATAGTTTGCTACGGGCTTTAAACAAAAAGTGAAGAAGCAAAAAACAACATTTTTTGCCAGCTGTTTCTCAGCACAAGATGTTTATAAGGGAGGCGCCGGTTCTCTGAAGAGTCCCGTTGGTGATGGCTCTTCCTGAGAAAGCAAAACCCGAGCACCTGTGCTTGTCACCCTCACCTGGAGTTTTCTGTTAAAGTTAAGAGAACACATTTTAGTGCCAGGCAGGCCTGAGTTCATGCCCTGACTCCTTCCTCTACTTAGTAATTTTGTGGTGTGGGGCAAGTCATTTAATGTACGTAAGCCTCAGTTCCCTCATCTGTGAAATGGGCTAACAACAGCACCTGCCTCACAAGGTTCTTGTGAGGATTAAATGAGAAAAGGCATGAAAAGTGCTTTAGTGGGGTGTCTGCCCAGATACTCTTACTAGAGCAGGCGGTCCCTCAGGTCATACATTTTTGCACTCCAAGTCCTTGTATGTAGTGGGAGTTCAATAAATGTTTGGAGAGCTGATCTCAAGTGTGAGAATTGTGGCTGGGCTGTCTCCTGCTCCACTCGGTTCCTGAATCTCCTAGAAGGCCCCGAGCTCGGGAACAGGGACCCCAGCGACTGATTCAAGAGGAGCAGGGCTCACCCTGACCTTTACGGCAGCCACAGTCCAGGGCAGAAAGGTGAGGTACATGCTGGGCAAAAGTCACAGTGTGAATAGGTGTGAAACCAGAGAACATAGAACTCTCCCGGCCACATGTGCAAATTCTCTATGGAAACCCTTGGAGGAGACCACGTGAGCTCCAAGGTCCCTTCTAGCCCTGATGCATGATGCTCTGGAATTCACCAAGGAAATTTGTATTTCATCTCAGTGAATGCTTATTGCTGGAGAAGGACTGAGAGTCTAGAAAACAATTATGCTTGATTTTGCCCCCATGCAGTTAGGAGAAGCAATAGGTTTTGGCCTTAACCCCTGTAAGCATTAGCAATGTGATGAAGGTGAAAATGGGCCCAGGGCAGTTATCGGCCCCATTCTTTCTTTTACCAAATGCTCTCTCTCTCCCACTGTGTGCTTGGTATTAGGTGCTCCAGGTACAGCGGGGAACAAAACAGAAAAAATACTGCCTACATCGTGGGGCTGACATTCTGGGCGACACAGGCATACATCTAGCTTCCAGAAATCACTCTACAGCAGGGAGGTGGAGGTGTGGAGGGAATCAAGAAAAAGAGAGAAAGAGGAAAATGAAAGAAGTAGAAATGCAGAGGGGAGAGCAGGAGATGAAGAAGCCCATGGCAGGGCCTGGAGGAATTCAAGGCCCCTCCTCAGGGTACCTCTGGCTGCTCATGGTTTCTGATCCCCAATAGTGACTCTTGAAGCTGAAAGCACATTTCTGTTATTTTTGTGATATTCATATGTGACAGTCCCAATTCCTCTGGGTGTGTTGACTAAAACCCACTAATATTGAGGAAATGACCCAGAATTTCTCAGCATTCCATTTTCCCCTCAAGGTTGGGTATAGCTCCAAAAAATTCAGATATCTTACACCAGGGGTAGTTGGGACCTCATTTGACCCTGTGGCTAATTTACGGGAATATGGTTGCAAATCTAGAAAGCAGACCCGGCATACACAGACACTGGCAAAGCCAAGTTTGATGAGTACCAGAGCAGAGGGAAGTTTGAGGGTCTAGAAAGTGTGAACCAACATGCAGGCCTAGGAGAGGTCTAGGTGGTGTGCACCATAAGGTGCCTGAGTTGGCATGAAGGCTCAGGGTCTGTAGGCACTGGAGCCCCCAAATTTCTGGGCAGGGCATGGCTCCACACGATAAAGGTTAAGTTCACTGGGTTGCATTTTCCCAGGGCCAGCTCTCCCAATCTTTATCAGTCAGGGTTCTCCAAAGAAACAGAAATAACACGATATATATATGCGTGTAAATATTAAGACATTTATTATAGGAATCGGCACACATGACCATGGGGATGAGCAAGTCCAGATTTTTCAGGGCAGGCCACAACTTGGAAACTCCAGTGAAGGTAACAATGAATTCCCCAGGAGAAGCTGGCCGGCTAAAGTAGAGCTGGAAGTTCCTCTTTCTGACTGATGAAATCATTAGGTCTCCCTTTCAGTCTCCAACCTATTGGCTGAGGAGACTCTTTTTATTCTCATTGTTGAAAGCAATGTCCTTTGCTGATTGTAGATCAAAGTGATTGAAATCCAGCTGCAAGACCCCCTCACAGTAACAGTCAGGCTAGTGCTTGCTTGACCAAACAACTGAACACCATGACCTTGCCAAGTTGACACATGAACTTAACCATCATACCACCTTAGCTCCCAGAGGGCTCTCCACGCCCAGGGCAACAAGGGAACTCACTTTTCATCCCTCCCAACATGTACCTTGATTCCTGGAATTCTGATGGGCAATGGAGAGGCCCTCCTTCCAGCATGGGAGAGCAGCACAGGGTGAGAAGGAGCAAGCCAGGCTGCTGCCCTTGCAGGTGTCCTTTCTACCCCTTCCCTGTCTCCTTGCCCCCTTCCCCCCACCACCACCACATTTACACCTCACTCTGCTCCTGGGTGTTCCCTGTGTTCCCTGAATCTTGCAGCTACCACCTGGGCCTCACTGGAGACTTACATCTTCTAACTTATACAACTCAAGTATTGGAAAAGAAATTCTCTTCCTTTTCCACTCATTTCAGCCAAGGCAATTGGGAATGTTTTTAAAAGGTTATTTAATAGAGCATAAAGGAAAAAACAAAATTCAAAAGCTTGGAATTAGGTGAGCTTACAAGGCATAAGTGTTTGACAAACATCTACTCACAGGCTTTCTTGGGCTCAGGGCACGGGCCTGAAGCTGATGGACTGGACTAAGCTCTTTGCCTTCTAACATATGTTTAGTTGGCACCATCGGACTATTTCTTCTTTCACAACCTGCATGAAAAGTTGGAGGAATGAGTGTGGGGCACACTCCGGGATACCCTGGCTGCCCCACGGCTACCCTGCAGTTTTGACCTCCTTCTGGCCTGGCTCTCTCTGCCCACTGAATGAGGACCACCCCACTGCCACCCTCCAGGGATTGTCTGTGCCACACAATTCCATCCCCACCCAGAAGGGCTTTGAGGCCAGCCGCCATGTCCCGCCCACGGCCCTGTTCTGTGCAGGTTCCCCGTGAATGTTCAATATCCAGTTGTGTTTCAGAGTGCCACACCTTGTCCTCTGGTCCCGGATGCTCACCTGCATCCTGGTTCTCTCATGGCTATGAGGTGGATGTCATCAGTTCTTCCAGGAACTCGCTTGCCTCCAGGAGCCAAAGGGGGCCTTTCACATCTTCCCATTTCCAGGCCAAGGAGGAGCTCCTGCTGCAGCTCCAAGCTCATTTGCAGAGCAGGCATGACCCAGTTCTGTGCTCTCTAGCTCCACTCACATCTCCAAGTTTCCTCCAAGTGTTGATTCACCTGCCCTGCTCTCCAGAATCCTATTGCTGCAGAGGGACAATGTAACACTACATATTGAATAATGGTGTCAGGAGAGAGAGCCCTATCCTCACGCAGATATAAACAGACCTGAGACACTGCCTGGGAAAGTGTGGAGATGTGAGTCAGACAATTTGAAAGCTTCAAATAAATTTATCTACAAAGCGTCCATTGTAGTTCTCCAGTGAGCCCACCCCCACCCACTGTGGACTATATTTTCCAGTTTCATTCATGAACACTGGCCTGTTCCCATTCCCATTTCCTTCTTTATTTTAACTTTATTTTTTAAAGAAGTTTTAGATTACAGAAAAGTCACATCGAAAATATAGAGGAATCCCATATACCCCACCTTCTCCCCCTCTCACATTTTCCCCTATTAATAACATCGTTCATTAGTGTGGTACATTTGTTATAACTGATGGACAAATATTGAAGCGTTGCTACTAACCATGGTCTATGTTAGGAGTTCCCCTTCACTAGGTTTGCAATAATTAACAAGCTGTGACTCAATTGCCCCTGACATGCTTTAAGGAAGGACAAGCCCCCCTTAAGACTATGTGTCTGAAAGCAGGTTCCCAAAGGTTGAACGAAGAGACCACATGGAGATGGGAGTAAAGTGAGATAAAGAGCTTCACTCCCTCCACATCAAAGCACCACCTGCTTCTCCAACATTCCAAGAAAACAACTCCCTAACCCACTACCCTCTAGCCATACAAGGGAAAATTTCCACCTCTAGGGCTTCCTATTGCCCCCTGCACCTTACTCAAACCCTTGACCGCCTCCCACCGACTATCATTTCCCCGCCTAGGAAAGTACTGAATAAATTCAAAGCCCTCCTTTCCAGGGGCGGCAGAAGTCTATTCTTCAGACCCCCTCTGTTGGGAGAGCTTCCCAATAAACTTTATGCCTGCAATCATCAGTCTCCATGTCCCAGTGAGCGCCGTTTTTCCCAACAGTCTATAGCTTACATTATGGTTTACACTGTAAAATTTTATAGGTTTTGACAAAATGTGTAATGTATAATGGCCTGTGCCCATCATTGCAATATCATGCAGAACAATTCCAATGTCCCCAAAATGCCTTATATTACACCTATTCTTCCCTCTCCCACCCCTCAGAACCTCTGGTGACTGCTGTCTTCATATCAATGTTACAAGTTCTTCCATTAATAGAATAATAGTAAGTCTACTTTGGCCCATGCTTGCATTCCCCCCTTGTTTTCGTTTCTTCCTCAATCTTGAGAATTTTGGGAAGGTGATGTCCACTCTGCTTCCACTTAAGAGGCGGCTTAGATCCCATGGGGCAGAGGGATGGAACTGTCTTCCTTGCGGTTGTAGATACTCTCTGTTTTTTGGGATGGGCATTGTCCATCTTCATCATTTCGTTAGTTCTCCTGGGAGAATACAATGAGCTGGAGAGTAGGTGTTGGCTGCAGCTCTGCTGAGCTTCAGGGCTCAACGGGCATATACAGACTGAAGACTTAAATCTCTAGGACTTATATTTAATGAGTCATTTCCTTCTTTTTAATAAGATATATTAAGTCTTTGAAAAACTAATCTATGGTGGAAAAAAATCAGAAAAGAAATGGCTGTTTCTGGATTAAGGGATTGACTGTCTTCTATATCTTAATGGGATATGGATTACCTAGCAGTATGCATTTGCCACAACTCATCAATTTGGACACTTAAGATTTATGCATTCCATTGTATTTAAATTTTACCTGAAAAATAAAAAGCAAGGAGACATTTAAGTTGAAGGATGAGAAGTCAATGAAAAACTACAAGGAAAGCGTTGCAGGCAGAGGCTACAGCCTGTGCAAAGACCTTTCAAGGCCCTGTTGGACACTCAGAGGGATCAGACTTTGGGTCTGAGGCATAGAGCGGCACAAGGTGGGGCTGGGAAGGTTGATTGGGCAACTGGGATTTTATTCGAAGTGCACCTGTTAGAAAACAGGGGCAAGCACAGTTCATTTACACAACTCTATCTACTCTTCTAAGTACCGTGGGTAGAGTTGTGAACAAAGCAGGAAAATATTCCTGCCCTTGAGCTTACCATCTAATGGAGGAGGTGAAATAAAATAAACTAAATAACAGAATACACGAAGTTGAATATTAGAAGGTGGTGAATGACAGGAAGAGAGAAAGAAGAAATGGGAGGAAAGGAAGGCCAGCAGTCCTGTTGCAATCTTAAAAAGAGGGACCAAGGAGGACATTCCTGAGAAGTGTGGAAAAGGGAACAAGTCATTCAGGTATCTATGGGAAGAGGATTTCAGGCAGGGAGAAGAGTAAGTACAGAGGACAAGAAGAGGGATGGCCTTGGTGCACAAAAGACCAGAGTGCCTGGAGCGGTGGACCTAGGAGACAGGTGGACCTAGGAGACAATAGGAAATGCGGATAGAGAGGAAATGGGGCCCGGCCATGTAAAGTGTGGGAGGCCATTGCAAGTGCCTGGGTTTTCATCCTGAAAAGATGAGGAGATAAAGATTTTGAACAGGAAAATGAAATCATGTGACTTCGATTTTAAAGGAATCCTCCTGGAAGCTATGTGAGGAATGGATTTGAGGGAGCAAGGATGGAATCAAGATTAGTTAGGAAGTTATTGTAGTAATCCTGGAAAGAGCTGATAGTGGTTTGACCCAGGGTGATAGCAGAGGAGATGGAGAGAAGTGGTCAGAACTTTGAATCTTTTTCTCTTTTTTTTTAGGAGGTACCAGGGATTAACCCAGGTCCTCGTACGTGGGAAACAGGTGCTCAACCACTGAGCTACATCCACTCCCCAATGAGAGTTGATATTTTTCATTTGTTTGTTTGTTTTTTGTTTTTAGGAGGTACCTGGGCTTGAACCTGGGACCTCATACATGGGAAGCAGACATTCAACCACTTGAGCTACATCTGCTCCCCTTAGAATCATTTTGAAGTTAAAATGAACAGGATTTCCTGATAGATTGGATATGGAGTTTAAAAGACAAGTGAAGAATGACTTCAAGGTTTTGAGCCAGAGTATCTGGAATGATGAAATTCCCATGAACTGAGATGGGTGAAAGTTGTGGGTGGGGCATATTGGAGGGCATCAGAAATCCAGTGAACATCCAGGTGAAGATGTAAAGCAAACAACTAATTGCATATATAAATCAGGAATTAGAAGAGAGGTCCATAAAAATGGGCATAAGACGTGTGGCTTCTCAGCAAATACATGGCATTTAATATCAGGACTCTGGATGAGATCACTGAGAGCGCGTGTAGACAGGATGAGGCCCAAGGAACAAACCTTGAGTTTCTCCAACATCAGGAGATTAAGGCTACAGAAAAGGATATACATACTTGTGTGTGTATGCTTGTATGTGTGTATGTATATTGAATATATGTGTGTGTGTGTGTGTGTAAAATCTCCACTGTATTTACTCTTAAAACAATAATCTAGGCACTGAACTTGGAAGCCTTAGCTCATGAAGGCACTACAGACTGTAGAAGGTATATTGGCATAATATCGGGACAGGAACCAGTGGATTTGGTAAGGAAATCCTCGCAATAAGCCTTTGGTATTTTGAAGTCAAAACCATTTGAGCTGAAAGTCAATGCAGGGCAAAGGGATTAAGACTGTAATTTGAAAATAGAGCTCCTCCTAGTGGCTAATCACATGCTGATCCCTACAATTTAGATCTGAGAGCCCTCTAGTTTCCTGGGGAGCACCACCCCCAGTTTGTTTTCTTTCTTCTTTTATTTTGCAGCCGTGCGCTCCAATTAGATTTCATCTTCCACTCACTCCCTCAGTCGGTCATCCTTGTGTGTTGTTACCAGATATCGATGATCGTGTGTCTGGGATCAGATGAAGGGTCACGACTCACTTTTACTGCTGTTTCTTGGCTATCAGAGGCAGCCAGAGGCTGGTGGTGGAAAGAACATGGGCCTAAGACTCCCAGAACACCCAGAGATAGCTACTGGCTCTACCATTTGCTGCCTGAATGGCTGCTGGGGAGTTGTCTTCCTCTCTAGGGCTCAAAAGCTTCATCTATGCAACCAAAGGACCAAAGAACCCAAATGACATCATTGTAGAATACTTTCCAGTTCTGAGAGTCTGTGGTCCTACAGTGTCGGGGCTCAGGGAACTTCTGACCTTGGTATCTGCCATTTTTCACATGGACCACAAGCTTGGCTCTCGCTGAGGTGAAATCATGTGGCTGGCCTGGGCACCTAGTGAGAAGAAAATGCCGGCACAAGCCTGCTTGGGCAGCTCAAGAGGGCCTTCAGTGAGAGGGTTCCAATTCCTTCCACGGGGGACATTTTGTTGAAGGAAAGGTTCTTGGAAGGAATATCCAAAAGGGACCAAACACGGTCCTTAACATGTAGAAAGCACAATGAAAGACTGTATTTTAAATCTATGAAATCAGCTAAGAGTTTAAAAGATAATCATCAAGACAACCAGCAAGATGGCGGCAGAGTAAGAGCTTTGAGAATCAGCTCCGGCTATGGGGCAGTTGGTGATCACCCAGAGCTAGCTAGAGCACTTGTTTGGGGGCTCCAGGAGACCAGAAGTGCATCCTGCAACATCCTTGAAAGAATGGAAGGAGGAGACCGCCCATCTGCAGAGAGGATTCGTAAGTAGAGCACTCCATGCCATGGAGGCCGGTGCCCATCCTCCACTGGAGGCACAAGACGCCTCGGGAGCTGTTCCATGGCTGGAATTGGAAGCTCCACTTCCCAAAACAGGGGAGGAAGAGACGGTTGGGCACCAACTTCAGCTACTGATTAGTAAATTAGGCGGGCTACAGTATAACCCTAAGAACAGCTGAAGTTTGAGCCTTTCCAAGTCAGAAGGAGGCCGGTAGCCACCATTTTTACTCCACCCCCAGCATGAGGGGAAGCGGGGCTGACTGAAAATCATAGTGACAGTAGAGACAGGTTTCTTTCACCCAGATTGGCCTGTAGCCCTAGCCTAGGCTTCAGCCTTACCTCTGGCAGGGAGGAAGCTGGCGGGCTCTGCACCAGCCTATCCAGGTAACTGCAGGTACATTTAGCTGGCCCAGATTGAATAATCAGAAGTCTACTGGGGCAACTGCAGTCATCTTGGACCTGCACTGCATAGATTGCTGCCCATACCTGCAGCTTCATCCCTGCCCCAGGCAGGGGAGAAAGGGGCGTGAAGCTTCATCAGTCTCTCTGGACTTGGATTATTCCACGCAGCTGTGGCTCTGTCCCTACTCCTGGCAAAGGAGAAACTGGGGAGAAGCTTCATTGGTCCTTGGGGCAATGAGGATAGCTTGAGCCTCCACAGCTTAGCACCAACTACATCCTTGGCTCCTACTACACAACCAACAAGGGAGAAGGGAAGGAATCCCTAAACTAAAGAGAAAAACTGCACCCAGAAAAAATACATCTAGTAAGCCAGATGCCAAGACACCAACAAAAAATTACAATCCACACCAAGAAACAGGAAGATAAGGCCCAGTTAAAGGAACAAGATAAGCCTCCAGATGATATAAAGGAGTTGAGACAACTAATCATAGATGTTCAAACAAATCTCCTTAATAAATTCAATGAGATGGCTAAAGAAATTAAGGATATTAAGAAGACACTGGATGAGCACAAAGAAGAATTTGAAAGTATACATAGAAAAATAGCAGATCTTATGGGAATGAAATGTGCAATGAAATTAAAAATACACTAGAATCATATAATAGTAGATTTGAGGAGGCAGAAGAAAGGATTGGTGAGCTTAAAGAAATGGCCTCTGAAAGTGAACATACAAAAGAATAGATGAAGAAAAGATTGGAAAAACTTGAACAAGGTCTTGGAACTAAAGGACAGCAAGAGACATGCAAACATATGTGTCATGGGTGTCCCAGAAGGAGAAGAGAAGGGAAAAGGGGCAGAAGGAATATTTGAAGAAATAATGGTAGAAAATTTCCCAGCCCTATTGAAGGGCATAAATATCTATGTCCAAGAAGCATGACATATTCCCATCCAAATAAATCCAAACAGACCAACCCCGAGACACGTATTAATCAGAATGTCAAATGCCAAAGACAGAGAGAATTCTGAGAGCAGCAAGAGAAAAGCAATGCATAACATATAAGGGATACCCAATAAGATAAAGTGCCGATCTGAAACCATGATCTCTCATCAGAAACCATGGAGGCAAGAAGACAGTAGTATGATATATTTAAGATACTGCAAGAGAAAAACTTCCAGCCAAGAATCTTATATCTGGCAAGATTGTCTTTCAACAATGAGGGCAAGTTTATAATATTCACAGATAAACAGAAACTGAGGGGTTTGTAACCAAGAGACCTGCTTTGCAGGAAATACTAAAGGGTGTGCTATAGCCTGAAAAGTAAAGATAGGAAAGAGAGGCCTGGAAGAGAATCTAGAGATGAAGATTATATCAATAAAAGTAACTAAAAGCATCAAAAGTGTGGTAAAAATAAAATATGACAGATAAAACCCAAATATTCAGGAATAAACTTAACCAATGATTTAAAGTACTTGTATTCAGAAAACTACAACTCATTGTTAAAAGAAATTTTAAAAAGATCTAAATAATTGGAAGACTATTCCATGCTCATGGACTGAAAGACTAAGTATCATTAAGATGTCAATTCTACTCAAATTGATATACAGATTCAATGCAATCTCGATAAAAATTCCATCAGCATTTTTTTAAATAAATGGAAAACATGATTATCAAGTTTATTTAGAAGGGGAAGGGGTCCTGAATAGCCAGAAACATCTTAAAAAGGAAAAGCAAATTTGGAAGACTCTCGTTTCCGTACTTTAAGTAGTATCACCTAGCCACAGTGATAAAAACAGCATGGTACTGGCATAAAGACAGACACATAGACCAATGGAACTGAACTGATGGTTAAAAAACAGACCCTCACGTCTATGGTCAAGTGATTTTTGACTAGCCTGTCAAACCCACCCAACTCAGGCAGAACAGTCCATTCAACAAATTGTGCTGAGAAAATTGGATATCCATAGCAAAAGAAGGAAAGAGGACCCTGTCTCACACCTTATACAAAAAATTAACTCAAAATGAATAAAAAACCTAAATATAAAAGCAAGAACTGTAAAACTTCCAGAAGAAAATGTAGGAAAATATCTTCAAGACCTGGTGGTAGGTGGTGGATTCTTAAATGAGATAAGAGGAGGACTGAGATGGACCACTGATGTTTAATGTATGTAGAAGTTTTAATTAGCTTTACTGTAAAAGTGTGGAAATGTACAGAGTTGATGGTAACACATTATAGTGAGTAACAGCTGGTTTATAAATGGGGATGTGGCTGAAAATGGTCATCTAGGGATGTAAATGCCAGTTGACAGAAAGCTAGAGAACAATCTAGGGACTGAATAGCACAGTAAACCCAGAGGTGGATGAGAATAGTGGTTGATGATACAGATCCAAGAGTGTCCTCTGTGAGCTAGAGCAGATGTACATCAGTATTGCAGGCTGGTGGGAATGTGGAGAAGCATGGGAAAAATACAACTGGAGCGACCTATGGACTGTGGTTAACAGTAATCATGTCATATTCTTGCATCTATGCCAAAGATGTACTGTGTGGATAATGGGGGAGAATGGAAAAAGTGTGCCAAATGTACGCTGTGGACCTGGTAATAATTGAATGATATTATCTCATAATCTAACAAATATTCCACCAGGGTGTGGTTTGTTGATAGAGGGGTGTTGTTTGGGAATTCTGCACATGTGCATGATTGTTTTGTAGGTTTACAAGTTCTATCATAAAAATATATTAAAAAAAAAAAAATAATAGGGTGGATTGGGGGAAAAATACACCAAATGTAAGGTAAGGACTATAATTAGTAGTAAGACTTTGACAATATTCTTTCATAATTTGTAACAAATGTCTCATGACAATGCAAGGTATTGGTGGAGGGTTGACGTATGGGACCCCTGAATGATGTTATGCATGTTTGCTTTGTAAGTTCACAACTTTTACTATACACTTATTGTTTATGTATGTTCAGGTATAAATGATATAAAAATAATAATAATAATAGGGTGGGTTGGGAGAAAATACTTTGGTTAGTAGTAATATTTTGAGGATGTTCTTTAATCATTAGTTAAAAATGTTTCACAACAATGCAAGGTATTGGGAGTAGGGTGAGGTATGAGAGCCCTGTCTGATGCCATATATGTTTGTTTTATAAGTTCACAACTTACTATACACTTATTGTTTATGTATGTTCATATATGAATGATATGCTTCAATAAATTAAAAAAACACATAAAAAGTTAATGATCAATGCAGGTAAAGTTGTGGTGAGATGGGCAAGCTGATGGAATGAAAATGGCTTGACTTTTGTGTGTGGGCAATTTGACAACATCACAAACTTTGGAAATGATCATTACCTTTTTCTTGGAATTTCAATCATAGGCAGAACTGTAGGCAAAAGTTACTACACAAAGATAGTCACTCAAGCTTCCACATGTTAGAGGAAAACTGGTAACAACCTAAATGTCTTGCTTTAGAGAAGAAATTTACTATAGTGATTTCAAAGTGCTATTTGTGTAGCTCTTTGTTATGGATCTTTATTTCAAGTGGAATATTATGTGAAATTATACACGGACTGACTGAAGGAGGGAAGAGGGCTCTGTTCCAATGTCCCTCCCAGACCCTGTGACTCGGCCAGTCTGCCCTGCTCCACTCCCCAGCAAATATGGGACTCCACAGCACAGCTCAAAACCCATTGGCCCTGTCAATCACAAGAAATTAATAACAGCGTTTCCCTCTGACTCGTGAAATTATGGATGATACTTTACCTCATCCTTTTACTTTTCTGTACTTGCCTAAGTTTTTACCATGAATGTTTTTTTTTGTTGTTGCCACTAAGATAATTATTTTAAGATACAAAAAATATCAATTTATTATTTTTAAATTATAGGTATAATTATCACAGGGACCAAAAAACTTGTGTCAGCCTCTTGACAGATCTTCAGGCTCATGTGGATAACCTGAAAAAAAAAAAAAAAAAAAAAAAAAAAACCAGAAAAACAAAACAAAAAATAAAAACCACTCATAATCCCATCTCCTAGACATAGCTATTGATAGTATTTTTAGTGTATTTACTCCCAGCTTTTTTGTGTGATATGTGTTTATGTATGTCATATATGTATATATCAAGTATATTATAAATATATACCTTATATGTAATATATTTCATTTATTATATTATAAACCCAGCTTTGTAGCCTGCTTATTTTTTAAAAAATAATCTTTCTATAATAAATGATATTTATGCACAAACCTCTTCGATATATCTGATTATTTCCTTAGACTGGATTTCTATAGGGAAATTACTGGGCCAAAGGTAATGAACATTTTCCAGGCTCTAGAGAGATATTGCTAAATTTTGTTCCCATCAGTGATTAACACAACACTCAGAAACAAAAACAACAATCCTTTCAAAAGTATTTACTTTTGACCTTTACTCTTCCCAAGTCATTTAGTTGATTCAGGATTAGAAAGATAAGTAAATGTGGCCTGCTCATTAATAGTAATTTTCCTTTGTCATTAGGGAAGAAGTCTATTTAGACACTAATTATAAATATATTTAATTAATTGACATTTGAATGTTTTCCATTTGTTTCAAATTGAGCTATTAATCTCCTGAATGTTAAGTAGTCTTTTGGCATTTATCAGCTTGTTTTGGTCTGTCAATATTATATTAGTTTAAAAAGTTACTGGTTTTATGTTTTCTTTTACTGGCATCACGTCAAGCAAAGACCAAAAGCATTTAATTTTGGAAAGAGAATTAAGGCAAAAGAAAGCAAACAAATAAATAAACCCATTGAATGCTACTTTTTCCTTCACAAAATTTTGTTCTATCCATTCTGTTTTCTGAAAAAAAATTCTCAGAATTTTGCCTCTTCTGTTGCTTCATATTAATGAATGTAGATTTATGTAAACGGAAGCTCTGTACACAAGATCATGCTCTTTTCCTTTTACATGCTAGTCTATCTCTTTATTGCTGGAGCATTTCGCCTCACCAACCATTTAGTTTTTGAACTTGCATGAGACTATTGTTAAGTTTGAGCACTGGGGAATTAAATGCTGACTGGGAATATTGTTTTACATAAAAATTTACATATTCATAGTTTCAGGAAGCCACTAATTGGAACTTTCCAAGGACAGGTGTCCCTTTGAGAGCAGCACAGGGTCTAACACCTAGGAAGTGCTCAATAAAAATTTGTTGAATTGAAAACTGTCTGGAAATGTAAAGGTGGGTAATATGGAAATACCTCATGCCAAACATTCTGTTTATCTTTGTAAAATTATTGGAAAAAATTGCCTGGAGAAAATTAAGCTTTTTTTTTTCCTGCACTTTGGAGGGTTGTTTTTTTTTTTTTTTAAAGCTCCTCCAGTGTTCCTAGCTCTGCTCTGTCCTAATCACCAACAGGAAATTTCAAAGCATGATCTTGCCGCTCCCATGTGTCTTCTGTGTGACTTTCAGCCGGAGCTCTGTCAATTATCCTTACTGAATACACAACTTTTAAATGTTGGTAAATTTAAACAGTCTAATGATGAGAGTAGTTTACGAGAATTCCCTCATGTATATCACCGCATTTACTTACAACAATCATGTGCATTCAGTATTAGTGTCATTGTTTCCAATTTATAGCTAAGAAAATAGAAATTTTGAATGAATAACTTAAGTAAGTATCCAAGCTAGGATTCAAGCCCCTACCCTCTGATTCTTTCTCATGCACCATGAAGCCTCTAAAAAATGTGAAGTAAATTTGGTTATATAAGTATAATGCCAGAACTTTCCTAAGTACAAGCTTTTCCCCGACTGTAAGAAGTAGAGCAGCTGCAACACTTAGAAAATTATGTGAGCTCACTTAGCTCACAGGCAGCATCTCTTAAATTAGCCTCCTAAGTTAGTCAGTGTGTGATCACCAGCGAGGAACAGGTCAAAAGTCAGAGAGTACAAGTAACACAGATTCTAGATCACACACGTGAGGCTAAATTCCCTGTCCCATAATCTTTTCCTTTACCTCTCTAATTGTCTGGTTCCTTAAGAACATAATGTGTAACAGTCACCAACACTGCAGTTATGGAGAGATGATTTGAGCTATTCTTCTAAAATATAGGGTGACTATATTTTATATATTGCCCAAATAGGGGCACTTTTGTACCACCTCATGCTAGTTCATTGCTAAATTTTCTGGATTTTTTTTTTGAGTCAGCTGTTAAATACAGCCATTATTCAATGATATAGAATCGAATAGTGTTCTGATCCCTGCAACTATATGAAGGTAGTTGATAGAATTGCAATCAGTAGTGCTGAAGCTGAAACAGTTTTCTGTTTAATGAACATAATTTGTGCAAGGATGAGAAATGGTTTAACAGTTGCTCACACATCAGATTTAACAACCATAAATTTATTGGGAAAAGAATCAGCAGATTGAAATGCAATGCCATTTATTAAATCATGGTTGAACTTAGCCTTGGCTAAGGCTAAAAAAAAAATTTGGCACAAATCAACAAATACCCTCTGTGAGAACCAATTGGTTGTATGGAATTTACAATAGATAATATTGTATAATTTGTTATTATTTTAATATTGTGTACTACACATCCATATATATGGAGAGAGAGAGAGGGAGCTGTTTTAAATATTTATCAACATATTTTGAGAATGAAAGGGGGTGATAGTAATAAATATGTTGGAACGACAGGTGAAATCAAGACAGTCCCAGACAATTCAGGAACCTGGGGTCATCATAAGGCTTCCCAGGTTTAGTTAAGTTCCAACTCTCTCGGGATTGGCTTATTCCCTTAACAGTCTCCCCAGCAGAGGCTTTATCTCTCTGAGTGCCTTTGCCCTAGGGCAGGGATTCTTAACCTTTTTTCTTCTAGGGACCCCTTTGCCAGTCAGGTGAAAACCACAGATCCCTTACTAAGTCCACACTATACTATGTATTATTTAATAAATATGCCACACCTGCACCAACACGTCCCCACAAGAACAATGCTTTTTTCTGAATTTCAGTTCAAGCTCAAGGACCCCTTTTTTAAGCACCCCTGCCCAAGGGGATCCTAGGAGCTCTATCTCTTGAACTACTTGCTTCATCTTGCTTGCCCTTTTTCCAGGCCCTTCATTTTAGAACTATGTCTGACACACTTATTAGCTCTGAGGTCATAGGAAAATATCTTAACTTCTGTGAATCTTAATTTTCTTACTGCAAAATGTGACTACAAGCACCTAACTTGCAGAGTTGTAAAGGATTAGAAATAGTACATGTAGAGTGTTTATGATAAGCTTGGCACAAACTAGATGAGTCATGAATGATATTATTATTTTTGTTACAATTAGTACTATGACTATTACTATTTAGTCTGAAGCTCTCTGCCTCAGGCTCCACTCCATGTTTTGGACACATTTAAGTTTCCTAAGGCCTCTGGGCCTCTGACCTCTGTAATCGAGGTTGTAAGCCAAGAGCTTACTCTACCGGTTCCCATGCCCAGCTCTGGCTTGTGGGGTGGTGGCTGCTATTACTGGTGAGGGGTGGTTTTCCAAGTGGGGTCCTGATATTTGAGTGTGGCCTCAGAGAACAGTGCTGGATTCTCAGATTTGCCTCTTTCCCTAGAGGAGTGATTCAAGCATGGGCACTACACCCAACGTAAGCCAATCAGCTCCCTTTAGACCTGGTCCCAGTGGTTGATCCAGAGGGCTTTCCCTTCCCAAGCCAGACCAATGAGAATTCCTTCCTGGAATTTTTTTGAATCGGTATGAAGGGAAGGAGTCAGTCCCTCGGATTGGGAGCTGGAGGCCGGGGAGCTGAAGGAGACATGTTGGTTATGTAGAGAAGCCATTGGGAGAGTCTAAAGCCAATGACAGAGTAGATTCGACTCAGGAGATTGTGTGGGAAAGTCCTGCTGCTAGTATTTAAGTCTCTGTTTCCAGTTGTCCCTGAGGCCCATTTGCATACTGACCTTCTCTTGAGATATACTCACCTCAAGGACAGTCTCACATTTTGCCTATGCTAAGTCAATTGGGCTGTCTCTCATCTGCATCAACAACAACAAAATCCTAATTAGTACTTAAAAAAAAAAGAGTTATTTATTTATTTGTCCGTCTACCCCCCACCCCCCAGTTGTCTGCTCTCTGTGTCCATTCGCTGTGTATACTTCTGTGTCTGCTTGTCTTCTCTTTAGGCGGCACCGGGAACTGATCCTGGGACCTTCTGGAGGGGGAGAGAGGCACTCAATCTCTTGGTCCACCTCAGCTCCCTGGTCTCTCATCATCCCTCCTCTGCGTCTCCTCCTGTTGTGTCATTTTGCTGCACCAGCACCCCCGTGCAGGCCAGCACTCTGTGTAGGCCAGCTTGCCCTTACCAAGAGGCCCCGGAAATCGAACTCCGGACCTCCTATATGGTAGACGGGAACCCAGTTGTTACAGGATTTTGTCTAGGTTCTTGACTATGCTGCAAAATGAATTTTGAGAGCATGTCGGGTTAGGCCAGTAATTTATTAAGGTAGGGAGGGAGGAGAAATGGGAGAAAATAACAGATCATGGGTCCCAAAGAGAAGAAAGGGCTGAAGAGTGATAAAGAGGGCTGGTTTATAGACTACAGTTTCCCATTATCGATTATAAATGCCCGGGTTTTACTTGTGTATTGATCCATGCAGGGGTGAAGAAGGCCAGAACAGGTGTCTAAAGGCCAGAGCGATTCAGCCTTTGCGCCTGCTTTTTGAACCATTAATTATTCCGCCCCTTTGCTAATGGCATAAGAGGTTTGCTGTTTTGATTGATTACCCCACCCATCAATCCCCCAGAATGGCCCAATTATAAGGTCCCTGGAGAATATCCGGGGCTTCTCCTGGCTTCCAGAGGAAATCTCCTTCTGGATGGGATTCTTGCAAGGGTCTTCTAGCAGCCATCTTGGGAGTATCAATATCCACGTGGACTTCTTGCCAGGTTCCAGATCCGTCTATTGATTCCATAATTTACTAGCCTGCTTCACAATCGTTTGAGCCACGTCTGCTTTCCCTAATTAATATTCTTGGAGTATCTAATTCCAGGAAGTAGAAATCAGATAGTCTCTGCCCCTGCCCCATTTAAGAACTGGGCTAACTCTTAAAAGTTTATGTCAAAAGTTCAAGAAGCACATAGCTTGAGTCAACTAAAAGAAACAGCACATTGTGTCCATGGCTTAAGGAATCTAACTCTATAAGGCTACCGGGCTCTATACGGATCAGAAGTGACTTCTGTGATCCTCTTGCTTGACCCCTGGGTCTGAGCTCCTTGAGTCCATGTGAATAACAGACTGACTATGCTGCTTTGCTCTGAAGTGGACATACAGTATTTAATCCAGGGAGAGCAAACACCTGCCAGTGTGTCGCTGCCGCTTCCATCGAGATCTGTGCAAGAACTACCAATCAATCACAACACTCCACTGTGGAACCTGAGTGCAGCCTCAGAATCCTTCTTATCACGGGGCTCTAGACATTCCCTTTCCTGATCTACTTGATCCTTCTTGGAGAATTCACCAAGTTTGTCTTCAAGGATAAGTGGGCCTCCGTGCATAAAAGCCACTTAATATAAAATGGCTATTTTGGATTTGGCTGTCTGTGAGTCCTTTGCATATAGATATTCTGCATTCCATAAAGCTCCTTCAGCTCCTGGGGGTCAAAGGCTAATACTTAAAGAAGGTGAAAATCTACATTAACATTGCTAGTGAAAGCTGGGGGAGGAGACAGCGGGAATATAAAATTGGGCTATGTAGCAGCCTGGGTCTCCATAGATACAAGATGAGGTCAAATCTAGCCCGTGAGTAAACTTTTCTACACGGGTTGCTAGAAAAGGGACTTTACTGACCCTGCAGGCAGGATGAGAATTTTGACAGCAAAGTCCTCCAAAAAGACTCGGCCAAAGCAAACAGCAGTGACTCCTCACAAAAAATGTGTAGGAGCCCCAGCGACTGCCTCAAGTACCATAAGCCACAGGCATATCATGCATGCAAAGTAGTCCAGCTTGGAGAACAAAAGTTATTGCAACTCATTCTGGAAATACACTACCCTTAAGAAATCCTTAATAAACACAATGGTAGTAATTTGGGATCTTTGGGGTTTAATGAAATGCTGTATCACACTTCGCAGGTCAAAAGCCTCCAGTTGGAGACTGGTAAGAAAGCCAAAAGCGTGATTTTGCTCCAGCAGAGGGGTGGGGGTGGGGGGTGCTCAGCCTGAAGCCTTCCGTGAGCAGGAACCACGAAGCAGAGCCCCTGAATCGGAGCTTTGTGCTCCAACAGGCTGCCAGGAGCGTGGGCACTTGTGCTCACACTTTCCTTTGGGCAGCACGTGTGTAAACTTGTAAGCCTGTGATGGCTGCCTTCCAGGAGGAGGGGGAGAAGCCGAAAGGAAGTGTGGCCTTGGGGCTGGGCTGGGGGTAGTTTGGAATAACACCTATTGTTTTTTTTCTCCCTTTTCTCCTCATGGCAGTGAGGATTTAATTTCTTGTTTTGATGCAACCCGAAGTGGAACGGATATGGCTAAAGAAGCAAACGCTTCTCTGTTGTATCAACTGCTTGAACTCATAGACTTTGTAGAGCTGGAGAGGACCAAGGAGATTTTTCAATCCAACCCCTTCATTCCGTAAGAGAGAAAACATGGTAAAATACTTACTGTCTGGCTGGTCAGAGTGGAAAAGGCAGGACCATCCCCTCTCAAGATGGGAAGGCATCCGAGTAATTAACTACACCATGGTGTCTGTGACCTTAAGTCTGAATCTTGGTCAGATTTATTTCTTCTGAGCCCATGATAAGGGCCTCCTTGAAGGTTACTTCTCATTAGGAAGAGTTCCTTCAAGGTCTGGCAGTATTACACATATCCTTTTGTTACCGGATTTTATCTAGGTTCTTAACTACGCTGCAGAAATGAATTTCAAGAGCATGTCAGGTTAGTTAGGCCAGTAATTTATTAAGGTAGGGAAAGAAGAGAAATGGGAGAAAATAACAGATCATGGGTCCCAGGTAGAGAGTAACGGGCTGAAGAGTGATAAAGAGGGTTGGTTTATAAACTACAATTTCCCATTATAGATTATAAATGCCCAGGTTTTACTTGCATGTTGATCCATGTGGGAGGGGATACGGTGAGAGCAGGGTGCAGATAGCAAGAGAGAGCAAGGGAGAGAGGCTCTGCGAATAGTCTCGCTGTCTTGATTTTGTGATAATCAGGGCAGGCTAAACATTCGCTGTATTAGAAACCATGCATGTGTCCCCAGACCTAGTTTTTCTCCCTAGTCAGGTTTTTAGAATGCTGGGGATAAATTAAGCCTGGTTTATTATATGACCGTCCTGTATGGCAAAAGACCGTAACTCTAGGTATCTTTGGTCAACCTTAAGAGATATAATGGGGGATGGCTGTGAATCAAATGGTTGGGTGTCCATCTCCCATATGCAGGGACCTGGGTTCAATCCCCGGGACTTCCTGGTAAAAAGGAAAAAAGAAAAATATAGAAGGCATGTGGGCCATCAGGCCCCACAAGCGGGTGAGCCCTCCAGGCCCTATGAGCGGGTGAGCCGCCAGGCCCCACAAGCCATGCAGCAAGATGATGAC